>WJFB01004293.1:0-10500 GCA_009870185.1 Pygmarrhopalites habei | reverse complement strand
TGACTTTTGATCCTTTCATGGATCGCACCGATATCATTTTTAAAATTACATTTCAAAGTCATAATATGAGACGTCCTGCTCCCAACAATGACCATGATAAATAACATTACATTACTTAATCATTACTAATATGCACCTGCACATACACACAGTTTAAAACTTGAAATCGCCAGTAAATAATTCGATTTTTGATTCTAACTTTCTTATAATACAAGTTATAAGTATCAATAATTTGGACATATATTATACTTATATAATATGACACAATAAATTTTGATATTGTATAAATAATGGACCAGCGAACCAGCTCGAAATGATTATTCTACAATTTTTGTTTCTTCCTCTTTTTATATTGCAAATAATTGTATTTGCAATAAATGATTCTTTTCATTTTAGGCTTTAAACGTGATTCAAAGGCGAGATTAGAAAATTACGATAAATTTGTTGTGTCCTCATGCACACACACAATGACACAACATTTTTTCTCTTTTATCCTCAAAGAAGTCAACTTCTTGTCATTCTTCATCGGAATATATTAGCGTCTGAATTAAATGCTAATTTCTGTTTTAAGGTACAATGTGCACGCACAGTTCTTGTCTCCATCAACTTTTACCTCCTAATGACCGCGGAAAGCAGCGAAAAGATAGGTTAAATTGACGGACTTCACTTTAAAATATTTAATACCCTATTTTAAATAGTTATTCCTAATACTACTACACTACTATTCTATCATCTAACATAATATAATATAACAATGAGCAATTATTATTATTATACGAGTAGGATTAAAATTGTATTTCACTAGGCGAGACACAGGACACCTGACATGATTGAAATAGACAACACAAAGTTATTGTGTACATATATATGTAGGTAGGTATATATCGTATATAACTTTATGAGTTGTTTAAAATTAAATATACCTACTATTATAGTGATGTGACTAAAATAATTAAAGATTATAGTTGTTTGAGACTTTTTTTGTAGAACACTATAGTATCATTGTCTTCCACAAATTTACAATTAGTGTATGACCTCCATAGAGCCTAAAAAAATAAAATAAAAATAATATAGATTAGAATTTTTGAATTGAAACGTACTATAACGACAGATTATACTCCTCGACACATATCATAAGTAATGTAATCTAACCTTAAAGATTGGAGTTTCATCCACCATTCGATATTTCCCCAAAACTTTTGTGATTGCACGAGTAGCCTCCTCCGCATTGTAGAATGGCATAGTAGGAAAAAGATGATGGCATACGTGTGTGTCGCTGATGTGATGAAAAACTCCGTCCAACCATTTGCCAAAGGACCGGTCAACAGTACAAAGGGCACCCCTCAGCCAACTCCATTCACTCCCACGGAAATGTGGAATGAAAGTATCCGTGTGTTGTAAGTACGTAATGAGCACCAGATGATAATTCGTGACCCTTTTAAGTGAAAAAAAACATTCATCATTCATTATTAGTTGTCTAATACTATGAACTGTCTCTATTTTTTTTTAAAAAAAAAATTTAACTATGGCTAATTTTCTTCTGAATTAATTACATGTAAGGAATGATGTAGAAGAAGATGACATTCATCAATCCATAGGTGAGTGAGGCATAGATGATAGCAGAGAGAACAACAAAGAATCCAATATCACTCAAAATGATTTCATTCCATTGTTTGGGTAGAAACATGGCAGCAGATGGAGAGAAATGATTTGCATTTTGTCCATTGTATTTTTCTGGTCCACTTGAGTTGAAGATTAGGTATGCAGGCATCCATCCAGCCGTCAACATGATCAACATTCGTCCAAAATTGTACAGTGGTGACTCTTCAATCATTTCAGTCCAGATAGACTCCATGGCTGAGCGAGATGGTGGGACGAAAACTTCATCATGTTCACAACTCCCAGTATTCAGATGATGTCGTCGGTGAGAAATTCTCCAACTGTGATATGGTACCAGTAGAGACGAGTGAAGAATTAACCCCATTACCTTCGTGAGAACAAATTATACAAAATATATACTAAGTATGTGAACTAGAAATATTCAAATGCTGTACTAGAAAATTGTTCAATAACAACTTAAATCTCAATTAAAACTTACATCGTTGACACTTTGGTATTCTGAAAATGCTTGATGACCACATTCATGTGCAATGACCCATATTCTGTAATAATAATAACACGATTAATTTGTAAGTTCAAACATAATCTAGTAAAACAGGAATACATTTCATCTGCACAATAATTACTTACCCGGTCATGTAAGCTCCCTGTACGAACCTCCAAGGTTTAAATAGATATTATTATAATGATCTTTGTTGAACAATTGAATTAAAAAAGTACTAAATAATTGAGGGGAAGACCAAAAATTATTTTTTTCTCTGTTACTCGTGATTTATTACATATTCTGCAAGAGTTCTGTAACAAAATCAATAAAATTTTAAACAGAATCTTATTCGTTGGATTCTATCTTGACCTTCTTTTTCGATTTTTCGCGACCAACACTTGTACTACGAGGTCTTTGTGATTCCATCTTGTATTTTGTCACAATCGGAGGAAGATTGGTGGTGAGTTTACATTTACCACAGAATCCAACATGGTAGACAACTTCTACACAGTTCCAATTCCAGCAGAACTTCTCCCATTTGTCCTTGTGTTGACACCATCGTTCACGAGTCCAGAAAATATCTTTCTTATTCCATTTACCATCGATAAGTGTAGAGTGAACAGAGTCAGTGTCGGACTTCCAAATGAGGGGATGATTGACTCCGCTTTTCTCACGATGATATTTTGTACAATTTACGTCGTTGTGAACTCGACCACAATTTTGTATTTTAGTTCCCTTTTTGACTCGAACATTGCAGAGAGCACCCCATCCATTTGTACCCATTTTATAAATTACATGTCTCATGCAATTAGGAAGTTTCGGGTCAAGCATATTGACAAGTCGAGGGCCATAAAATCCCGGAGGAATGGGTAAAACTTGCATCACTTGAGCTGATGGTCCTAGTTGTGGTGAAGATTCTTCTTTAAATTTCAGTTGCCATTCATATTCCTCTCGGCAAGTAACACTGCAAAAGGGGGCTTGATACTGATTTAAAGGAGAGAAACAGTCATTCCTGGCACACACTTGATGCCACACATCAGGATTAAGTTTTGACTTGACTTCTCTCCTATAATACCAATCTTCTTTTGTTGTTGTCTCATGATTTTGAATGTAGTACAAAGGTGAAGGCTGCAGGACATCCCACACAATAAATTGGTAGTTTGTGTGATGGGAACAGTAGTCTGCACTTTTATTTTTGTCTCGGTATTTTGTGCAGTTCATGTGAAGACAGATTTGTTTTGCATGAGGATCCCTTTCTATTTTTCTGTACCTGACTGTACTGTCAGTGGTGGCTACAATGGGAGGAGGAGTGACAAGTTGTTGTTGAGCCGTCTTAGTGTCTTCAAATTCTTTCCATTCAACAGAAGTATGATTTGTCTTGTGTCCAAGATACGCATATTCTGCATTGAATACTCTCTTGCATACCTATTAAAATAAAGAACGACACATGAATGATGAAACTTTCATTTATACATGCTAACAAATGTATGAAAATATCGTTTTAGGCAAAACTTACTTCACAAGTGAAAAGATTATGGCCATTTCTCTAGAAATGTGCTGCAACCAAGTCAATTTGTCGCCTATTGGCTCCTTCTTTTCATCCTTGTCCACCCTCTCACACCCAGGCCAATGACATAACAATGTCTTGTCATGATGTTCATTTGCAATGTGCTGTAATGAATAAACACAAACATACACAATTTAGTCAAATGAAATGACAATAATAATAATTGTTTCATAATAAAATTTATTCAAAGTATTTTAATAGTATTTACCTCATATAGTAATTTAATGGTCTCAAATACAAAAGGCTCTTTTCCAGGTTTTGATGCATCATGACAGTCTGTCCACTTGCAAATATTGGATGACTCTACAATTTTCAAATTTCTCATGTGAACAGCAGCAATCTCAGCCTCATCCTCCGTTCCAAATTGTTCCATAAAATTCACAGGTTGACATCCTTCAGGAGGAGTCAGTTTTGAGAGACGAACCGCACTTTTAGCCAATCTTCTGGCCATAATTCCTCTCCATTTGTCCTCATCCACCTCAAATTTTGGCTTGACACTCCAACTCCTTTTAACCTTTTCTTGTTCATCCTCTGGAGGAGGAGGTGAGGATCCACAACAAGCCATACTGTAAAGAACAAGAAAGTTATCAAAACTATTTTAACTATTGCATAAATTATCTTAGAAAGTACATACAAATAATTTGAAACATCAAAATAATTGAGAAATGAATCGAGTAAAGTCTTACCTTTTCAACTGAGTCCGTGTAGAAAAATATGAAGATCAGGAATATTATGTCGACACAAGGTTTAATTAGGCACAACTCAAGTAAAATTTCAATTAATTAACTCAACTGACGAAGACAACTTGCCGACTGGAGGAGTCAGGTGGTCGTTTTTCAAATCATTTGCGTGGGAAATCGTGACGAAAACAAGACGAAAAAGTTTTTGTGATGGTTATTATTATTATTATTTGTCATGATAAAAACAGTGACAACATGAACAATCAAGTGTTAATTGACAATGGCACTATTGCCTCTCTGTGGAATTTTGTTACACGCTACAACAATAATGTAAATAACAATAATTTCAACTATCAAGGACTTTTTTGGAACAAACCTCAGGATCGTATAAAAATGACTCTGGATAGTTGTGTTGCCGACGAACTTCACACTCTACTTTTGATGGGACACACAGTCACCCTGCGAAATCTATTCCACCAAATGGAAGTGGAGATGGGTGCTGATATCAACGAAGGAGCCATTGACGAGTCATTATGTCGATTGTCTAATGAATTTGGGGTATGAATCTTTTACTTGTTCATAAATTTCCACTTTTTATTTAGCCATACTCGTAGACAATAGTAATAAATTATTATTAATAATACTCATTATTAAATTCATAATTTTTCAGTTTACTCGGAATAGATTTCCAGTGACAACACATTGTGCCAGGTCAATTAGAATTTCAAATGCAAATGTCACTCTACGATTTAACCATGTTGATAATGGGTGGACCAACTTTCCCCTCACTTTCCCTGCCCAAACATTACTGCCTCAAGACTACGAAATGAGACGTTAGTAAATACATACTAAAACTATAATAAATACTTGACCCACTTTAGATGATGATAAATAAAATTCTATTAAATTATTCATACAATTCACTTCTCTCTTTTGTGTATTTTTAGTTTGGACCGAAGTTGACACGACAGCTGATTTTCAAATGCTCGTGGAGGCTGATGGAATTGCCGATAAGTTGACTCAAAATAATATGCCTGATTTTTTTCTTGACTATCTATTAATTGACTCAGGGGGGTACGGATCTCATGCTTTTCGTACATTACCTACTCTCATCTCTCGATCTTTACATCCCATTACTACGAGTAAGATTCAATCTGTGACGTTAGGAGATCAAGATGGACATGGTGTTAGTATCCCGTAAGTTCATTTTCGTTAGTAACTGTCAACTCTATATATATGTACTTGCATGAAAATAAAATTAAAATAGTAAGAATATCTAATTAGGCTAGTGACATTGGGTGGCGTGCTGGATCCCAGAAGAGTACAAAACCAAAATGTACATTTAGTGGAGAATCTACAACCAATCTTTGCTGGGGACTTGCGAAACAAGCCAAATACTGATCCTCTAGACAGGAAAGACGAGATGGCTTTAGACACAGTAGACAAGAGGCTCATAATGATTCAAAACAATGTAAGTTTCATTGTATAAAACTATTTACATAACTAACACACTTTCATACATACAAAGTAAAAGAACGTTTTTTTTCCAGTTGCCTCAAGTTAATCTTGCTCCTTGGATACAGTGGGCTACTACTTTGCGACAAAATGGTCAAAAAATAAGTGCCACCAACATTCCGAATCTCATCGGTTTCCTTTTTCATCATCCTACCATGGCCAACTTACAAAGACTTCATCCAGGAACTTCCACCCTCCTCCTCTTCCACCTCCTCCTCCAGTTGGGAACTGGTATTAATGCATTTACTGCATACGTAATGCAGTAAGTATTATATTGCAAAATACTTACTGAAAGTATTATTGTTTCCAACTGAAAAATAGACTACTTACAATAATTAATAATAAACATATTGAAAAAAAATACCAGTAAACAGGCCAGAGGAAAAACCCGACATATTTTGGGAGGTAACCGATGTATGTGGCCCTGTTAAAATGAAAATTGTTATCAATCACACTACTACTCCTCATGACACAAATCTATTCTAAAATTAGGATTTGAGAAAACCAAACTTACATATAAAAAAGGGCTCCACATATGGCCAAGTTTAGAAATAAATGACCAAAGGACATGAGCAGAGATCGTCTAAAATAAATAAACAATTCAAAAATGTTATTTACAACACAAAGTCTGAAAGTTTGAAATCATATTTTGATTTTAAAAAACAAAAAGTTACCTAAAACAATGAGCTGGGATGGAGTCACGAATATCTTTCAGGGTAAAAGGTGGTCTTTCCAAAGGAAGAGGTTCTGGTGATCCAGCCATTTTTGTGTAGCCATAACTTTCTGGAGGAAGAATTGTGGTCGTCATCGTCTCAGTCTTAGTTTCTGCCATCTGAAAAAACACAATCAAAAACTTTATACTAATTTCCCAGTGTCAAATGTCAAAATGCCGGTACATATGCGAGAGAGAGAACTTGTCAACACATTTAAACACATGAAATTTACCTCTGATGTTAATTATCACAATAGTCACACACACTACCCTATCAACTAAAGATGTTACAAACTATGGATAGAAAAAGGGGATGAAATAAATAAGGAAGGAAAACCAAAACTAAAAAAGATAAAAGAGAGAAAAGCCGCAGATGATTTCCACCCGCACGATCAAGTGCCGAAACTCAAATGACAAGGTTGGCTAAAGCTACTTCTATTTTCCTATACAGGCACACGCACATATGGATCCCGTGCATTAAATTTCTCAATCTACACTGTACAGAGAGAGTGGTTAATAAACCTCATTATTCCCATTAAATGGACTTGGAATTAGTTTTTTTCATAATTTGATAGTTTCACCTTGACGAGTATTATTGTATTTTTTCCCTATCCGTTTGTCCGTTCATCCTCTTCTCTTGTCTCTCTTTTCATGAAAGTCTTTCGTGATCTTTTCATTCCAGAGGAGGAAAATACATAACATGCAATTCCCATAAACTCACAATTATGCAATAAACCATTTTTGTTGGTCAAAATATTTATTACAAAAAAAATGGATGGCTAATTTAATTTATTGCATTACCAACTATTGAATGTATCCGAGTGAAAAATTTTCACTCAAAATAATTTACCGCAGGCCAATTTGACTCTTCTCAAAAACACATCTTTGTAACTAACGATATTATTTTCCAGTATATTTCCCCATACATTATTATAGTAACACACACTCTCATCATATCTACACGTGAAAAAAGTGACAACACACACACACACTGGACCAACTGTGTGTGTGTCGTAAGTTTGGCATGGATCGGATGATCATCGTCAGCTGAGTTATTAATTAATAGTTCCCAGTTTCAAATTCAGCCATGCCAAAAAATGAAAGGTACTTTGTGCACGTTTTTCTCAACTTTACAATCTATAACCATCCACACAGACACACGTGTGTGTGTGTAGTGTGTAGACGTCAGTTTAACTAGAAAAAGGTGTATATATATAAGTATGTAGGAGTATTACATAGTAAGAGAATTCTCTCTTTTGTACAATTCTGTCTCATTTTTTTGTCGTATATCTTGGTCTATACAGAGACAGGCACTGGAACCTTTACACGGCATCATACACAAGGAAGATAGACAGATAAATTGTGTATGTTGTACATAGTGTATAACTGCAGCTGCACAAGTTTGTCCAAATTTGTGTGTGTGTGTGTGTGTGTGGTGGTGTGTGTTTTTGAGAGACTCATGTCATGCCATACCAGACAAACCGGCCCATTGGACAGGACCATCGCATCATCAACGTATCACTAGTTTTTGCATATTTTTACTTATATCTTCCACACACACTCTCTTTTTTGCTACACATTATACAGTACAAAAGGATCCATACATTTACACTCTGTGTGTGGATGCCGTGCTCACTTTTTTATCCCATACATTCAAAGGTCGTTAAAAACACTGCCACGAGTCACAATTTCGCGAGAGCATGGAATTTGATGAAAGTATGCGAACACTGCAGAAATTTATTATTACATCCACATGATCCACACACATCAGTCTCTGGATAAATCTTCAAAAGAAAAACTTTTTTCCAAGACGAGGAAAACCCCGTCTACTTTTTTCCAGCCATGTATAAATACAATGGCGAGAATCATGTCGGTCTGACAGTGTAACTCACAGACTTTGTTACAGAGTTAGAGAAATTTATTAATAAATATATGAGAAGCGTGGCGAAAATTAATTTTTAAAAACAGTCATTTTTCATCCCCTGCTAATGCAGCTGAGCTACATAGTACATCTGTGATCTGTATAAATTTCTGTGTAGTAAAACTACACAATGCCAATATAAAAGTGAATATGGAGTAATCATAAATAGTGACTTTTATGAATCACAATTTATTAATGACAGGGAATAAACATTCTACTTTCCCCCCAAAAGAAGCATCTACATTAATCCCTGATTTGCTCATCATTAAATCAGGTATTGTTCTCTTTTCTCCCTCCTGTCCTGCACAAAATTTCTCTCATGACTAATTCCCAAATTTCCCCTCTTCCAAATGATTGTCCTCTCTCAATCGGAAGTTGAGTGTGACAAGAGAGGAAAAAATGAGAGACAAGTTTTGTCACAGGAGTATTGAATACATGAATTATATAAAGAGTCTATTATTAGCAGTGTCAAAAATAACATTTGTGTGACTGTCACATAATTGTGAACTGTGACATAATTATGATTTATTTTTTCCTTGGCCACAAAAATAAATTTTGAGACAGTCTCTCTTTCACACACACGCACGTGTACTACACAGTGTGTATCTGTGTGTGTGTCCAAATCAAAGCATCGTGTCTCTCTGCTAAATGAAGTCGTAATTAAATCTGGGGGGAATGTATTCGAGTCGAGTTTGTTCAGGTTTTGAAGGGAGATAACTGAAAATGATCACCCCCAACAATTTTTACAAGTTTTGATGTGTCAGGATGATGACATACAATACCATTTGTACTTTGCCCTCGAAACAGCAGACAGAAAAAGAGAGAGAGAGAGAGAGAGAGAAAGAGCATGGTTCATAAAATTTATGATGTTGCTTTCCTCTCGTTGAGTATGAGGAACAAAAATGACTTATAGTATTGTAATACCCCTGACAATTGAAATTCCACGTTGTACCCACCATCATGCCAACTCACTCCCTCATACATAACAAATATATATATAGCCCACACATAAACACACACACAGTGTGGTGTGTATATAAATAAATATATGAATCCCGACTTTGCTTTTTCATCTTTGAACATGAACTTATGATTCCACAATTGCGATCCCCATCCCTGACACGCGGATTCACGTGTGTAGTCACAATAAAAGCAGCTGATCCTACAAAAGAGAAGGAGAAGAGCACATGGCTAGGAAATTCAGGGATAGAGAAAGATGGACGGATGAGCTATATTAAGGATCCTCTTCATGATCTACTGCCATTACACACACACAGTAGTGTGTATGGGGAGCAGAAATAGATACTGTAGTGGATCCGGATACTGTATGACATGCTAAATGTTCCAGAGTAGCTAAATGCTTCTTGTACGACAGAGAAAAAGCCACTTGTCTTCAATACTAAATACCATGTCATTCCGTACATGAAACACACACGACTTTGTACAGGAGTATCCGTAGTGGTGTGTGTAGCGTGTGTGTAGATACATTATACTGGGAAAATACTCGTTCAAACAAATATAAACATCAACACCAACATGCATGCTCTCCTCTTTTTTATCTAATCCATATTCTACCTTACTGTGAGCATAGCAAATGTAGCAATTCTAATAATATCCAGCAATTTACGTCATATTTGACTACACACACAGTGTGGGTACGTGAAGGTTTGTACTTTACTCCATTACTATTGCACACCACGATCTATATATTACAAGACATACAAAAAAGAGTGTGTAATGTCCTTTACGCACTTGAGTTATTCCGTCGAAGCTCACATAGACTTATTTCTAAACGCACTACAAATGCCTCTAGGATTAAAAGCAAGGATTGAGAGTCCAAGTCCCTTTGAGTAAAAATTGAAATGAATGCAAGGATGAAAATTTAGCGGAAAACCAAAGTCATAAACGCGACGGACCCCTTGACCACCAATCATAGCACTTCATTTCAATGCTACCCCAGTTTAAAGGGTTCGCACTTCCAATGCGACCCTTTCTTGCATT
>WJFB01004292.1:0-10506 GCA_009870185.1 Pygmarrhopalites habei | reverse complement strand
ATTTAAGTAAGGTCAGCGTCAATGTTGTGAAGACATTAAACCCACTTAATGACACTAAACCGGCGACACGTGAACGGGCTACAAAGATTCCACCCAATTGTGGCTGGTCGATCCAGCCACAATTGGCTGCAAAGCAGCCACTTTTGGCTGGACACCGACCAGCCAAAACCGGCTGAAAACCAGCTATTAATGGCTGGTTCTCCCTGACTGTCATTTATGTTTGACCCATGCATAAAATAAAATAAATAATTAGAAATAAAATATATGGACGATTAATAATTCATTGGAGTAACATCGTGTTGGCCATTGTTGGCATTGGAATTTACAAGTCAGAATAAAATCCACTTCCCCATGTGTGTGTGTGTGTGTGTGTTTGCAAAGTGTGAGTGTGAATTACCCCCAGGTTAGAATTATTATATGTACACAAGAAACAACCCTCGAAGTTGTACCTATGAAGAATGGGGTTGTAGTTTTAACTACACACTATAAACAATAAGAATAACATTCCGTGCCATATCTCAGTAAAAAAAAGTAGGTATCACATCCGCAATGTCCATCGCCGTATTCAAAACAAACAAATATTATGTACATTAATGAAATGACCATCCTCGTTCACCACTTTTGTCTTTTCTGATGGTTAAATTCACATTAGAAATATTCCAGATAAATGCATTTAATTTCCATTGTGTTTTTTGTACCCTTATGACTTTTTTTTGTTCAAATACATATAAGTGACTCCCACATCCTCAAAATTCTCTCCATACGGATAACAGCAAATTAACGTTGATCTTGATATTAAAGTATAATTGTGAGCAGTTCAAAAAAATCCGAACGACACACACACACAAGTATAAGAACGTGCAATCAGAGTACCAATTAAAAAAAATTTGCATGAGACAAACAATGAGCAATAAAATTTGACGTTATGATATTATAATATTAAACATCTGGCTCATTTAGCCTCAAACATATTATCATACAATCATTCATAACATGTAAAAGAGTATGAGAGTAATTTAATTAATTTCATAAACCTTGAAAATATCAAAGTGAATAGATATTATATTTACTGAACACACACACTCTCTACTCTCTCCCTCACATCGTCCTCCGCTTTTCTCTAATCCAAATTCCAAGCAGATGCATCAGTGGAGTCAAAATGAGACAAAAAAGAAGTCATAAAATGTAGTGCAAAAATTTTGGCAAAGCCCACGTTGTCTGTGATGCTTCATGCCTTTACCCTTACCTACCAACCTATCTGCCTGCTCGTAATATATGGAAACCACCACACACAAGGATTTATAATGGTCAATTAAAAGTCAAGTCACAAGAGTCCACGGCAACAACATGAAACAGTTCAGTCCATCACATTTTATTGCACATTAGCGTGCTAAGCAGGATATGATGCTGTGTGTGTGTAGTGTGTGTGCAAATTCTTTTTTCTTTTTCAAAATATTTTTATAAAGGAAAGAAAGTGAAAGAATCGATTAATGAATTAAATTTCTCCAAAAATCTTTTGCTTGCAGGGGTCTCCAACTCGTAAGTTTACGAGGAGAACGAAAAAACAAGGCTTTTTTCCTTCTTTTCTGTACACCACAAAAATTGCCGTGTCTCCTCTCATGCAATTTAGAATTTAGCTATACATTATTACAATTTAACATTCAAGAAAAAAAAGAGTGATGCTCCTCTCAAGTCCAAACCCATTAGAAGAAGAAGAGAGAGGGATATTTATATTCTCATTCTACTGTATTAGCCATGGTGGTGGATGACCGACACATCCACCTCCCTCCAAAATACTATCTTCATTCCAACTAATGCCTATTAATATTGAAGAAGAGAGGAGGAAAACAAAAATCATGTGACTGCCGACTGACTACTTTCTATGTACCACCATCCAACAAACACACAAAAACATACGACCATCTCACATTAGTCCAAATATAAATGAAGGGTATTTTAATCCCAAAATGTAATGTCGTACATGTATAAAAACACACACTCACATAAGAGTCGACTTAAAAGTTGAGGCACAGCAAGAGAGGAAAGTGGATGAATCGAGTTGGAGAATCTTTGTAAACAGTAACAAATGACTTACATGACGAATCACAAACAATTTTGATAGTTGGTGACAAATTTGTATATATCTATGTATGTGTGAGTATATGTGTGAGAGAGAGAAAAGTTTCTCAAAAGTCTTACTCACAAGACAAATATCAACGACGTCGACGGACGGCAAAGTCAAAATTTTTTGTTTTTCTTTATTTACATACAATATGTACCTTCATGTACAAAGACACGGCGGACTTGAAGAAGAACAAAATTTGGATGAGACATGGTCGAACGATTCCTTCAAATGCTCAATGTGCCATGTCGTGTCAGAGTGAAGAAGATATGGTCAAGAGAGTCAGGAGGAGGAATGGAGAGGATGAGAAAAAGAAAATATATTGTCTGTCAATACAGATCCGCTTTTGTATGTAATGTATGTAATGGAGGGGGGATGTGTAAAATTATATTTCCTTGTACACTGACACATTTGACTTGTGTTTAATATGGCTCGATGATAATTACACGCGTATGTGTGTGTGTGTATCTTGAGGATGACTTTGTAAGGTACTACACACACACACACCTACTAAAGTTCCCAGGTCGTCTTGTTTGATCATGATTGATTCACGCTTGACGACAAATCCTGTCAAAACAAATTTTTAATGATAAGTTGACGTCGTTGTTGTTGTTTTTGTTGCTGCTCGTCCAGTCGTACGTAAATGTGACCAAAAATAACTTGAACTATTCAAATTGATATTCAGCTTTAAATGAAAAGCTGTTGCTGTTGCCGTTGGTGTTCAAGACTTGTAATTTTTGTGTTGTACTAATTGTATGCGTTATCTTAATTGTGGAGTGACTGTCTTTGATGTTCTTCATTTGGAATTGTAATTTTTCCACTCCACACAACTCTGTGTGTGGAGTGCATTAAGGACAAAAAGTATGAACCTCTTTCACTAACGACAGTCCACACAGACGACACACACACACACACAAACAAGATGGAAAGGTTATAAATGCAAAAAAGTGCACTGGGGAGTGTGAAAATGACCAGCTGCAGTAATTTAATAATAAAACAGATGAAAATTATTTTTAAAAAAATATTTTCCATCCTCCGTCTGTCATACCAATCTACACTGTCCACAAGATGAGAGTTTGGATAGTGAGGAGCCAAAGGGGGTAAAAACAAAAGTTAAAGAGGATAATGTGTATCATTAAATTGTTTGGAGTAACTTTAACTCTGATCTTCCTGCCTCTCTCGGCGATTCTTGTTGTCGTGTCTCCCCTTTCATAAAATTGAAGAGGAAAAACAGCGTCAATAAAATCAAAGAGCCTCAGCACTAGCATAAATAATTATAAGATACAGGATAATCTATCCTCAAAAACTTTTTTCATACTTCTTCAGTGATACGCACACATGATAAGTCACACACACACATGAAGAGAAAGAGAGAGAGGGACGTAATAGAGAGAAAAATTTAATAATACGACAAATGAAACAGGCAAAATCTGTATACCCCCATCAAAAAAAAGAAAGTGAATTACTCGAATCATAATAATTACGAATCATATTATACTATAATTTAATAAAGGGAGTCACAGAAGCTGGATATTTTGTATGCGACTTCTTCAGGACTCATTAGATTCCCTGCATCATGAAAGAATGCACAACTTCTTGACTGTCATAAACAGAGAGAGGGGAAAAATCTTACATATGATCTTTAATGTTGATTATGTTGCTCTCATTCATTCAACAGTGGATTCTAACAGTGATCTTCCTGTGTGTGCGTAATCAGTAATCACTTTGATTTCATTAAAAGCCGTATTATTATTATACCAGTCTTTTGGATTCACAAGGAGGAAGAGGAGAATTATGTATGACAAATCAAATGCATTAACTCATACGAGTTTTGTAGGGAGGAAAAGGAATGAGAATTCATTAACTGAAGTTGTGAGAGATAGAGAGACGGAAATCAGGAATAGGAAAAAAAGAGAAGTGTAAAAACGTGTCGGTTGTAACAGGTAATACAACATGAAGGAGAGATGACACTAATAATTTTATCCTAAATCTGAGTTGTGAGGATGGAATTTTTATGGACAGCTAATACTCGTTCCTCATACACGAGAAGTGATGTCGGGTTACACAGACACACATCCACAGACTTGCTGAAAAAAAATTGGACACGGAAAAGAAGGAGCACACGTGTCAGGATAGAAAGAGAAGAGAGAGAGAGTCAAAACACTTGAATTATTTACCTGCTTGAGAACAACAACGGCCTTCGCATTCTTCGTCGTCAATTAGAGACAAGGGAGAGAAAGATGAGAGGGGGGCAATTCCTAAACAGTTAATTAGTAAAACTGATCCAACACACGTTTTAAAAAAACACACACACAGTACACCACTCTTTCTCTTACAAGTTGACGTTCACAATACCACACACTATAATAAGACACTTGTTGCTCATAAATAAAACACAGTCTTTAATAAGTTGAGGATTACTACCCTCTTTCAAACTCTCTTCTTGGTTCTGCTATGGAATGTCGAGGAAAAGAATCATGACACTCTGGACTCGACAACTAAAAAGTAAAATAGTATTTGATGTCAAGGAAGATGGTTAATATTGAATGTGTGTGTGTGTGTAAAAACAATAATTTAAAATTAAATGACTGTGTGGACAGGGATGACAAGTCACACAATTAACAAAAGCTTCTCTTGATCTCACACATCCACACTCTCACTCACTTTTGACACTTTTGACGTAGGTTTTTCAAATTTTTTGAGACTGTCCTGTCAATGGCATTACATTATATCCGGACTAGCGATCGTTGTTAAGGATGAGAATCGGAAAGTTGGAATGAGTAATTTACATTTATCCGTGTCATCCTAGCCGGACATGTACAATCAAAAAATTAAAGTACCTCTGACTTTGGATGAGTCAATCAGAAAAAAGCCGGACCTTTCCTTTCCCCTCACACACACAAACAAACAATTTATAAAGACAGATGAAAAGTGTGTCTTGTGTACACAAATTGTCAATCTCAATTGTGTCGGCTTGATAACGAGAATGATTCCTCACTCACAGTCACACAAATCTGATCAATTTTGTCTCAACAAGAACAACACATGAACAAGAAATGAGATTAAATGTACATGCAAAAGTTTCTATGTAAATTCGAGAGTGTGAAAGGCTCGTTCTTTCACAAATGGCGCACACACAAAATTCACAACCACTTCACTTGAATTTTGATTTTTGTAATTAAAAAATGGTAAAAATATAAAATTTCCGTTTTTGGACAACTACGTTGACTTGAGCATGTCCAAAAGTACACACACCAAAGCAACAACAACAGATGAAAGGATTTTTTTTGTTGGGAAAAAAAGTGCGTGGATCCTCTCGCTGTACTTGTCTGCTGAAGACTGACTTGATCGTACAGTCTCTTCAGTTACGTAGTCCCTTCTCTTCCCACATTGCTTTACCCTATCGTAAAAAATCTTCCCCCTACATTCCTACTACATACAGTACTACAATACAGAGGGATTGTTGCAGTTGCAGTGGTACATTATCTTTGTACATTATACATACTCTTATGCTTATTTGCTCCTCTCAATTTCACCTATCCTTTTACTCTTTCATTCATGTCCCCTTCACTACATTTATTCAGATGGTATGTAGAGTAGAGCTGATAATAACAAGGGAGAATAGTTCTACATACTCGTGTGCCATCGTGTTTCTAGTTTCTGTTGGGGCTATAACAATCTGCATAATAATAATAATGATGATTATATATTATGGAGAGTATACTTAAAGTAAAGTAGATGAGAATACTAAAAAGAGAGACACTTCTCTCAGGCTCACTCTTTTTTTTCTTTTACTGATTGGCTACCTCACAGTGCAAAAAAAAGAGTGTATAAAAAGGAAGACTGTGAATCAGTGTATGGGATTTCACAGTCACAATTGGATTGTGCAAGTGTTTCCCTTAATTTTTTTTCTCATTCACGAGCACATTCTCATTTACATCCACACTACTTACGTACAAAAGTACGTTGGTGTACCTTATTCCTTGTGTTTATTATTTTTTTCCTCTCTCTCTCTTCTTCTTCTTGAAGGGGAGTTATGAGTCTTCATAGCCCTAGTTCCATTTCATCTTCCTTTATTCTATGTATGAATACGTGTAATTATGACTGTGTCCTTTTAGGATGTTAGTGTGGCAACTGCCACAGTTCCTGAATTCAATTCAAGTAAGGAAACGACAGTATCACACCAATTTTTTATATTTTAAATGTTGTTTTTTCAAAAAAAGTAATTAGCTATTGTACATAGTTTAATAAAAATATAAAGAATGGACTGTGTCATTATTTTTCCCTTCAGATTCAATGTGTACTTTGTCGGGGGAAATTCTTTGGCATTCCAGAGGATGATCGAGGTAATAGGGAAATGTGAGACTTGAGGACACTTCCTCCCCTCATTTACTGGCAAAAAAGTTCTCATTGTTGAATTGACACAAGTTTCATCCTCGGAACCACTAGGAAATCCCATTTTTAAAAATTAGACATAATTCACATTGTTGTCCAATCAGAATGGTATCAGAAATGTATTATTTATTACTACCTTGACTGGGATGTGGATTCAATTGGAGGAGGATGAATCGAAAATTTTGAGGTTGATGCTCTTGTCAATTACTGTTTAGTTGTTTTCTTCTTCTTGTATGATGGCTGTCGAATGCATTGTTCGTCTGGTTGTATGCGTGTCATTTTAACAATTTGACTACAATGACCAGTAGAACTGTGTAGTAATTTCTTTGGTGGAATTGAAAATAATATTCAAATTTTGGACTAATATGCTTAAGAATCTAAAGCATTATTAGATGTCCTTTTGTGTACGTAATGCTTGAAAAAATGATATTTTAAAAGATAAATTGTTTCATGTCATTTTTAATGAGTATTTTCGTTCTCATAGGTAATATGTACATACATGGCTTATACTCTATATAACTTATATATGAATCAGCCGGAGATTAGAGAAGAATAGCTCTGGAACCCGGTAGCCGATTGCGACATACCCGGTTTAAAAATGTGGAGAAAGGTCCAACTTAATTTTTTCCTGCCGTTGGTTCTGTTTAAGCAAGAGTGATTCGACCCCATTACATATTTTTTGTTTTCTCTCTTTTTCCTAAAATTTGACACCAGTCGTGTTACACGAGAAGTGGAAAGTCAATTTTTCTAATTAAAACTCTCAAATGAATTGACAGAAAAGCTAAAAGTTAGACTTTTCCTACATTTTGAGACTGTACGACTACCATAATTGGCTTTCAAGTTCGAGAGATATTCTTCGTCTGACAAATTCATATTGTAGAATAGCCTGTAGTTTTACAGTAACTATAGATAGCAGGTACAATTTTGTTACAAACATGAGAGAAATATTTAACTTGTAAGGCAATTAAATGATGATATCACATATCCTTCATAAATCCCTGATTCTACTCGAGTATAATAAGTTGGTACAAAAAACCCAAAACTTTTGTATGAAAGAGAAAGAGTAGTCTGTCACAATAATTTATTCTTTTAAATAGCTATTAACAGTCTAGTAGTATAAACAGTTATGAGGTGTAGGTAGAGTAATGTTTCTGTCCGATTTAGAAAATAAAATTCACCAGCTCGGATATTTAGAAGCGGAAGAGATTTGAGCTTTCGAACAAAGTAGCGTCTATTCGATTGATACCTGAGAGCACGAAGTCCTACTTCCATTCTCGATCTATTAAATATAGAAAAATTGTATTTAAAATTCTCATTCATTTTGAGGATGTATTTTGATGACGAATTTAGGTTGACTTACCTAAAGGTGAGTGAATAGTCATGGATTCTAAAAGCCTGGTCGTACAAAAGAACGGGGAGAGGTGGGAAGACAAGACCACAAACTGCCACAAAAATGAGTGACCAAGGATCCAAGTATCTTCTCGACTTAATCATCATGTAATTACTGGCAACGGATATCACCACTTTGACAAAAAAAGAACAATTTCATTTATTTGCTTTCATAAATTCTCAACTTGCTTAATTGAATCATTTGTCTATAATTATACCTGTGACCACTTTGAAAACTTGTATATTCCATGCATAGCAACGATTAAATTGAGTCACTATAAAATGTTGAACTTGGTAGGCTTGAATCATCTTGGAAAATTCCCCAATTTCTATTGGAGTTTGGTCACTGAAAAATGTATAAAAAATCCAGATTGATAAGCCAACAGCGGAAATTTTTCCGGATTTTTCGGAAGAAAAACACTTAAAGAAAAATGACTACATTCAATCCATATTACTTGTAATTGGTAATAGGCTTTGGCAAACAGTAAAGGTCAACTTCAAAATGATGTATAATACAACATGTAAAGTATTATCCATTTCTATACGAAGTTTCTATGTAAGATTTGAATTTTAAGCAGTACTTTTCCAGTATTTTCTCAATAACAATGTGTAAAAAATATAAATAAATTGTATTGAAAAGTGGTAATTTATAATGGGTTGAGAACATGTTTTTTCTCTTTGTATAAAATTGGCCACATTTCATGCAAGCTATAAATATTTTAATACTATTGACTGTCACATTGAAAATTCAAAGTACAAAGTAAAATGGACATTCAAACTACTTGAATGCTTTCATCTCAGAAATTGGAGAAAAAAGAACCTATGGGCTGGTCAACAATATTTAAGTTGAGTTACCCTAGGAAAATTCAATTACAAATTAAATGGACATGTATGACGACAGTTGATAATATTATATCCTAACAGCTATTATTTACTCGACAAAAAAAGACTTTTGACGTGAGTCGAAAGTGACTTGAACATTTGTTTAAGGCCAAATATTGAGTTAGGAAATACGTCTACCAAATATAGGTATATATTGAACTGGAGAGAGAACCCAGGTAGTGTTTTGTCCAGTATGACATATACTCCAGCCTGGAGTAGGTACATACTACATATGTGTATAATAATAACACGGGTATACACAGCCTTGGAATTCTTCTATTGACCTTTCTTATTGGCAAAAATAGTGTAGCCGGACGAGTGTACGACACACACACACACACAACTTACCAGTTTTGCAGTAAAATGTCCGAACAACTCTTCATCATGACAACTTGAATTACGTGTTGAAACATTATGGTAGTTGCTACACTGATGGCCGCAAAGGTTTCTAATTAACATAATAGAATCAAAAAAAATACTTTCTTCACTGTAAATTTTATTCTCTATCTTTATTTAAGTACCTATCAGCAGGAAAAGTAGAAATGTCCACCATGTTTGATACTTTTGTGGCACCTGAGTGACAAAAATACAAAACGTTAATCAGTATTTTTGATGAGGAAAGGTATTCAAAGAAAAAATTATGGAAACAGTGAAGTCTTGTCATTTTCTATGATAGAGAAAGCAAAATAGATTAAAGAAATCTCCCATGCTTTCTCTCGTGGAATTTTTCAAGAAAAAAGCTACTGTCTTACAGTCTAATGCGAAAGCTATTGGAGAAAGTAAAAGTAGACGAATAATTTCAGTAGACCTCAAAAACTGCTTATATTAATTTAAAGTGAAGTAAGTCTCTTCCTGGCACAAATGATCTGTCTACAAAAACTTGTCCTTCCATTTCTATAAAACAGTTATTTGAGTTTTTCAAGAAGGAATAAATTACAGCGTTGGAGAGTAGACTTGGTTGCGCTTAATTTTTACTGAGTTTAATGGACAAAATCATGAAATTTCTGGACATACCATGGAGAAAAGAAATTGATCCTCTTCCGGACGAACAATAAAGACACAGAGCATTATCATTGACCCGATGTAGCAGAGGACGGGTAGGACTATTATTTTGATTCTGTCAAAAACTGTTCCATTCGTGGGAGCACTCCAGAGGAATCTTCTTTGCTTCCCTACACAAGATTTTGAAAAAGTGAGAATCATCAGACATTTAAGCATGTAAATTGATTAAACTCAATCAATAAAAAATCACAACTTTACTCAAGGAATTGTAAATTCCCCTGTAACACTGTAATTTTGAGAAGCTCTGACTTGTGTGTGAATATTTAGTCACAATGAATTAATTTTGGTTTGTAACTTATAAATTTACAGGAAATGGAGCATAAATATGACTGAGGTGACATTTTATTTACAATGGCTGTAGCCAAACGGAATTAATTATACCATGTTATTCATAAATTGTTTTATACACACAAAAATTCATTGTAAATATCCGTGCATAAGTTAGGGCGTCTGAATGTCGTCGTGTCAATCTCATGAGGTATAGATACACTTTCAGATTCTGTATTTTACTCGTACGGAGAAAGGAATGTCAGCGCCATGACCTGACTTATACCTTTTGGTATTTTTTACTAAAAAAATGTCCTTCAAACTTTTCAAATCTTCTTGGGAAGATGTAAACATATTGGAAAGTTCATTATTATTAACTCTGACGGATA
>WJFB01004291.1:0-10507 GCA_009870185.1 Pygmarrhopalites habei | reverse complement strand
AAGGTACATACAAGTTTTACCCATCCTTTTATTATATTTCTAGGCAATGGAGACTGATGAAGAGAACAGACCGTCCCCTGTTTTAAAATTGCGATCTGGTCGTTCGACAACTTTACAACTTCTCCCTGGTATTTTGTGTTTAATTATGTCAGTTACGTTATTAGTAAGAGTGGTACTAGATTCATGTGTTGCACTAAGGTAGAAGAAAATTGATTAAACTAAGGAAAGTAGGTGTCATACATTCAAACGCTTCTTGTAATGTTTTTAATTATTTGTTATTACCTACTGAAGAGAAAATGAATAATTTTTTGGTTTTCAGAAGTGGATGCTTACATCCATATGCTTGTTCTGCTCCATTTGATTGATCATAATAAAACAACTGAAGCTCGAGAATGCTCTGGTAAGTAATTACATATTTACAATTTGGGTCTGATGAATTATACTATTCAACTTATTCTTTTCTTTAAAATGATACAAGCAAACAAGAAGGTCTGTAAGAGGCACTACATTTATTAACTTGCAGATTTGTTGATGACCAAGTTGAAAATTCACAATAGACGTTCTCTGGATTTGTTAGCTTCTCGTTGTGTATTTTATTATTCCCGAGCCTATGAATTGGATCAAAAACTAGAACAAATTCGACCTTTCCTTCATGCACGTCTTCGTACGGCTACTCTTCGCAATGATTTTGAAGGGCAAGCAGTGTTGATCAACTGTCTACTAAGGAATTATTTAAACTACAATTTGTACGACCAGGTGCGAATCCTTTCCTTTTATATAAGTAGCATGAATATTTTTTTTCACAATAACAGCTGAAACTTGTTCTTTAAAAAAATAATTTCCATAGGCATTGAAGCTTGTTTCGAAGAGCGAATTTCCGGAGGCTGCTAGTAACAACGAGTGGGTAAGTATTCTTAGTTTGAAGTAATAATATGTAATAATAAGTCTTCAGTAAGTATAATATTGGAAAATGAAAGCTTTTATTGAATTGTAATGCATATTTCTGAAAATTATATAAGTACATACGTAGATGTTTAAATTTGGTTGCCTCGTTTATTACTGAACCTTTCCTATGCAATTCCAGGCCCGATACTTGTACTACCTTGGTAGAATAAAGGCCGTGCAATTAAACTATTCTGCAGCTCACAAGGATTTGGTTCAAGCTTTGAGAAAGGCACCCCAGCACTCAGCGGTAACTATTTTGAATTGATTCCAATTTAATTTAATTTCAAGCATAACGTGTTTAAATGTTTCTGCCAATGTTTAATTTAATATCTTAGATTAATGACAATTCTCTTTCCGCTAATTATTTTTTCTTAGGTCGGCTTTAAACAAATGGTTCAGAAATTGGCTATAACTGTTGAACTTCTTCTTGGTGACATCCCAGAGAGATCAACATTTTATATAGCTTCGTTGAAACGAGCATTGGATCCGTACTTAAAGCTCACTCAAGGTAATAAGAATTGGTTTATAAGATGTATAGGTAAATAAATTCGAATATAATTCTTGAGTAAAATGTGATATTTTGTGTAACAATAATATTTTGTTATCAAAATAGCCGTCAGATTGGGCAACTTGGAGACATTCTCAAATGTAGTGAAAGATCATCAGGAGCAATTCAAAAGAGATAGAACATTTATTTTAATTCAACGTCTGCGTCATAATGTCATCAAGACGGGTTTGAGAGCAGTCACCACCAGTTATTCCAAAATATCATTGCAAGACATAGCAAAGAAATTGATGCTCAAGGTAAAAGAATTTTTTATTGTCTTAAAAAAGGTACACTTGAGTAATGATTTCCATAACTTTAGGACGCATTGATTAAATACTACTTATGACTTTGATTTCTGTGATGACACTAGGATACTGAAGCTGAAGATGTGGAATCCATTGTTGCGAAGGTGAAGAAAAAAAAATCTTCCTCATTTTCCAGTTTTAGTTTAGTGTTACAGTTAGAGTGTAATTTTACACTTTACTGTTTTTAAACAAAATTAACAAAAGTTTATTGGCTTACAGGCTATTAGAGATGGTGTGATAGAAGCTTCTATTGACCATGAAAATCAATTTGTAGCATCAAAGGTGAGATATACGGAAGGGATCGTCACAATATTATTTTCTTATTGGGCAATGTAATGTGAAATTTTTATTTATCGTGTAGGAACGAACTGACGTTTACTGCACTCAAGAACCACAATTGGCTTTCCATGCTCGTATTGCCTTTTGTTTGAACATTCACAATCAAAGTGTCAAGGCAATGAGGTATCCTCCAAAGAGTTACAATAAAGATTTAGAATCTGCGGAGGAACGTCGGGAACGTGAGCAGCAAGACCTAGAGCTGGCCAAAGAGATGGCTGAAGATGATGACGATGGCTTTATCTAGAATCAGAATTAATCTCCATTTCCAAGAACTAATTATATGGAATATTCATACTAATAATAATGATAATGAGAATACATGTATTATAATATACTTTATTCACTAAACACCATTCATAAGTAACAACAAGATTTCTAAATTAATGTCATGTGTCTTAAGTGTCCACACATGCTACATACCCATCAAAAATTTATAAAATCTACAGATTAAATATTTATTAAGGGTTTTTATGTTCATCAGTAAGGGAATAATAAACTTGAGTACACTTGAATTGAATCTCATTTAGCATTCACTAAAATCATTGGCTAAGGCTAAACTTTGCCGAACTTCTGCACATTCATTCAAACAGGGTCAGGAAGTTCACATTTTTTTTACTTCCGTTCGTAGGAAGTTTATATTAGCACACACAATTTCCACATTCACAGAGACCGTTCTGTAAAGCTATTGTCATCAACTAGTCATCATTCCTTTAGTCTCTTTCCTGGCATCATCGACAGGTACAAGATTAAAAGGTTTAACTTGATAAAAGTTCAAATCAGCTCAAAATTTAAAATGTACTTTTCAATTTTGTAATTAACTTGGTAAAACTCACTCTTAACTATGTTTTAGCTAATATTGTACAAGGAGATTTAAGATAATTTCAATTGTATTCTATTCTAGATGCATCGACTACCAATTTTAGCTCGTCAAGTAGCCGCTGCCAGAATTTTTAATAATGTAAATTCTTCAGCAGCGACTGCATCTACCACTGTCTCTGTGTTACATCGGCATTACGCTACAAATGTAAGATTTGCTAATAATATTCTCTTTCATTGTTATACGCCAAAGTTTATTATTAGTCACTCCAGCTTGTATTGCTTTAATTCCAACAGTCTTTCGTACTGATTGATTACTAATCACTGCTTAGTAATCACTGATTACTTGAAATCTCTTAGTTTGTATAGAGTCTTGAATCAAGGCTCTTGATAAAACTTTCATTGTCCTTTTCATACCTAACTTAACAGACCCCAGTACCAGAAGGCAAAGTAGGATGTACACTAATACCAGGAGATGGGATTGGACCCGAAATGATGAATGCAATGCAGGTAAATTTATTTCGATATAATTTATTGATACACTCTTATTAATTGAGGTTAATTTGTACAATATGAGGTTGTTGAATATGTTGATGGATTGGATTTTAACTTGGATTGTCCGGAGTAGGAAATTGTAATTAGAGGAATGCACATGAGTCTTTTGCGAATTTATCATATCCTGTTGTGGAGAAATGGAAATGTATCAAGATTTTATTCACTTGTATAAAAGTTCTAACTTTTTTTTGTTTTTGAAATTTGTAGGATGTTGTTGAAGTAAGTTTTTATAAAATATCCGTGAATTTTTACTAAATAAATAATTGGATTCAAAATAATTCTTGAGACTTGTCTTTATTAATTAAGTTAACTGTATTTTTTTGTAGGCAACTGGGGCTCCTGTTGAATTTGAAACGTTCTTTTTGTCGGACATTCAATATCGATTGAGTGCTAAAATTGAGGATGTTATTAATAGTGTTCGAAAGAATGCCGTTTGCATAAAAGGTAGCTAAACTCTTAATTCCATTCTATTCTGAGTATTTAAGATCTTTCTCAGATAATTCTAATTTTTATATAATGTTCTTTTGCTTTTATGAAGGCATTCTCTCTAGTCCCGTTCACGGCGATACATCACTTAATTTTCAATTTAGGTAACATTGAATTAACATGTTTTTTTTGAAAAAGTGTGTAGTGGATGATTTTGATTGACCTGTCTTCTATTAAATGTTCATGTTGTCACGCAGGCAAGAATTGGATCTGTTCGCTAATGTAGTTCACATTATTTCTATTCCTGGGGTGCCCAGTCGTCATGAAAACCTGGATTTCATTGTAATTCGAGAGCAAACCGAAGGAGAATTCTCATCAATGGAACATGAGACTGTACCAGGTATGTAAGCTATATGATTCATATAATATGAACATCATTTGGGTAACAGATGAATGGAATCCAACAATGATGAAATTAAAATTGTCAATTGACCTATTTATTAGGTGTCGTGGAGTGCTACAAAATTGTGACCAAGGACAAATCTAGACGTATTGCCAAATTTGCCTTTGATTATGCTACAAAGCGAGGACGGAAGAAGGTCACTGCTGTACACAAAGCAAACATTATGAAACTTGGAGATGGATTATTTCTCAATTCTTGCAGAGAGGTTCGAGTCTTTTCTTCCTATTGTGATTCATGAAATACTTTGTGAATTGCAGTTTAATAAAAATAACTACATATAATATTTGTATGACTTTTATAGATGGCTTCTCTCTATCCAAAGATACAGTTTGAGCATATGATTATTGATAACTGTGCCATGCAGCTTGCGTCGAACCCCCATCAATTTGATGTGTTAGGTAATGGAAACATTGTCAAAGATTTCACATTCCCTATATGCTGCAAATTTCGCTTAATGTTGGACCCCGGCTAATATTTAGTCTTGAATTATTTTGACAATTATTTCACTATCAATTTATTCTGGAAACAGTTACTGGGAACCTGTACGGAGCAATTGTCGACAATCTCTCAAGCGGTAATTTTACTGAAAATATATCTCGAAAAACTGGAGAAGACTTCAAAAGAAAAACGGGTCAACAATATTATCTTTTGTGTTCTAGGGCTTGTTGGTGGAGCTGGAATTGTTGCGGGAGCAAGTTATTCTGCTAATGCTGTCGTCTTTGAGCCGGTAATTGGGTCAAATTAAATCATCTACCCATAAGTTTCCCTGGTGGATTTTTTAACTTCATAAATAAAAAATTTGTAATTTAACAGGGTGCAAGACACACGTACTCAGAAGCTGTCGGTAAAGAAATTGCAAATCCTACCGCTCACATAATTTGTGCTGCCAAAATGTTACATCATGTCAATCTCAAGAGGTATAATTTCAACAATAATGTTACAGAGAACCATTACATTCATGACTCTATCAATACGTCTTTTATTTTTTTACCCAACAGTCATGCAAGAAAATTGTTCAGAGCAATTGGTAAGCGAATACACACGCATTCTGTTATATGTAGACATTACTATCTGTGTATTAATTGTGCATGTGAATTTATTACCAAACTAATGCCATTTTCTCTCTCTTTGTTTCATCATTTAGAAACTGTAATCAAAGAGGGCAAGGTAAGATGAAGTTTCAAGAATTTACTGTCTCTCTGTGTGTAAAGCTTACTACCTTAGTCTCAGCATTCCAAAATGGTTTACTTGGTACAAGCATTTGTAGAACAAATCTAGTGTATAGTAAAAGTAAGAATAGGTAGTTCTTATATTTCAAACGGTCAATAACTTTATTATAAATATTGTAGGGACGGCATAAAGAATATAAAATATAATTTAAGATTTCGCCGTTCAAAAAGAAGAAACAGGTAAATATATCAGTGAGGCAGTATAAAAATACATAACAATCTATCAACAAATTTGGGAATGATGATGGGGGTAAAAATCCCATTACAACTTTTACAAGAAGGGTGGTCTTGGGTTCAGTGAAATTGGATTTTGAATTGGTGGTTGGTACCGATTACCAACTGCGCGATCCACCTTAATAAATTGCCATTGCTGATTTGCCATCCAGGGAGCACAAATTGTCTTTCCAACCGGCTTGCCTCTCCTATATGAGAATATGATACAAAACGGTGACATGATACAATAGGTAGTAATTCTTCTTAGACATTACACATTGTAAGCAGGTTGATTTGAATTAGTTCTGAAAGTATTGTTTCTTACCCGTTGTTCACAAGACATTTGTCTGTATGTAGAACCTAAAGATGATCAAAAAATATAATTTTTTAAAAATTATTATTACACATTTCGTATTACGTATCTAGTGAAATGCTGCAGGTAACCTTTATGAGGTATTTGTTTTCTGGTAGTGGCTGAACGTCGAAAAATCTTCTTGGCATGTAACTTTCTCCCAGGGCATTTTTCTTACTCTCAAATTTGGTGTAAGTCACTGGATTGTAATAAGCTTTACGGGAGAAAGGATTATGGCATTATTTAATTACTCCATCATATTGCACGAGTAGAAATGGTTACTGAATTATTTAGGAAAGCTCACTGTATGCCACAGGCGTCATATCGTAGTTAACCCCTACGCGAGGACCCTGAAATACATAAAGAAACGTGTCTCGTATTACATGGGACTTTCACCAGCTTGTACTTTTGATGTTACAATGACGTACATATTTTCCAATATTCCAAAGCTGAGTTTTCTTTCTCCGCCAATATTCCATTGCAGTGTTAGCGTAGAACTCTCCCTTTTCCGGTTTCAGAGTCAACACCTTTCAAAGCCAACGAATAAGGATTTGCCATCAATCAATAAATCAAAATTCATTATTGTGAGATTTGAGGCTGGTTAGGGTCAATAGACAGAGCAGGATCAAAAAAGACTTCTACATAGATTTTCATCTGATTCTTGACAAAATCTTTGTCATGTGACAACTAATGTGGTTCTATAACGACCATTGGAAATGTCCTATACAATTTCAATTGTCTGTCAACACTAATTTGACTTGAAGAGAGAAAGTTAAGATTTCCTATTACTCTAAATATTTCATTTGTAAAAAAATAGGAGCTCTGATCCCACAGCATTCAAATGACAGACGACAATTTTGTAAATTGTCGTCTAATTGTGGATTTTGGGTTAGTTTCCTGGCTTTCTTTAACAATTTGTCTCACCCTACCCTGTTCATGAACTCTGAAAATTTCAACCCGAAACTGTAATATTTCCAGCAACCAAAAATTGTGGAAAGCTGGGATTTAGAATAATAATTGTTAGTTCATGCTTTCATAGAATTAGTTTACAATTTACCGTGCCATCCATAGGGCTCTGGATTACATGGATTCCACGTTGAACTGAAATACACATAGAAAGTTTACGCAATAAATCTTTTTGTCTTCATTTCTCTAACCAAGATATGGATCCATATCCATGGGACATTGAATGGGATTACTGTAGGGTATTCCTACTAGTTTTTTTAATCTCAAAGATCATTTTGTTCATAATGAAATCAACAAGAATGGGAACGTTTATTAACATTTTTGAAAAGTAAGGAGAAAAAAATCTAAAGTGATCTCTTGCTTATTCGTTATCGTTATGTATGATAGACTTCATGATGAAGTAATATAAAGCTCAAGGGACACACCTGAGCCTTTAGTTACGGGACGAAAATTTCTGACATTCTTAATCTCTGGAATATGGTCGTTATTATTTGGAAAAATTGGTAACCTACTCTTAGGCCCACAGGGTCGAACTGACTTAATCATATCGTTGAATCCCACGGTTTCCAAATTATCCATATATTTTCGGTGATGAGGTTGGAGGGACACACGTTTGCCGAGACAATCAAAGTCCTGTAAACATATCCATACACACACGACTATGAACTCTTCCATTTTTCACTGAACACTCACCTGAGGATATTAATTAAAATTGTCTTTTTATTACATCGTAAAATACTTGACAGCTGCCATGGACGTCGAGTGAGGATGCAGAGTCCCTCCATTTTTTGGGCACATTTGTGCATCCCTTCACGTTCAGCAGAATGAAATCCCCTTATTGTCACAATAAAAGTAAAATTCGACATAAAATTATGTTTTGGGGAAAATGAGAATAGCACTAAAGTATAAAATACTCCAAAGATTAGGAATACAATGTACATAAATTGGTAAATTTTTTTGGAAACCTGTATCTGGAATATGGATGGCTTACCATATCCATTGGTATGATTGTAGAGAGTGAGGGTTTCAGCTTGTGTCCAATTAACGAAAGAGACTAAAAAAACTAGAGCACATAAGAATAACTGGCGGGTTGGAGGATGAGGTTGGTAGACCATGGTCACGGATATTTTTTTATGACACTGCTTGCAGCATCAAATCAATAGTAAAGTGAGATTTCTGATTGATTTGAGCTACGAAGAAGAATTCTGTGGAACAAAACTCTCAAAAGTTGTTGTAGCTTATGCCTTATGTGAACGCAGACAAGGTTTGAATGATTAGGAATCCATGTAGCAGAGTTGCTTGTGAGCACACAGATTTTTTTCCGTTCACAATGATACTGTGATGATGATGCTGAAGAAGAGAAATTGAGGGATAAAATGGAATGAGAGAGTGAAAGAAGGAGAAGACAACATGAAACCGGTCTTCCTAAATCTACCTACTTACATACTGTGCTTCTTTTGCAGTCTACTTTCTTTCTTCCTCCCCCCTCTTCCTATTAACACTAGTTGGGTTGCAGCCCAACTCGAGGTAGACTTTCTGCTTCATTTTGTGAACACTTTTGCTCAATTTGTATTTTGTACCTTCAATGTACTGTAAACTGTTGAAGGATGTGTGTTACAAGTGTTTGTGTGGGGTTTCAACTCTCGCCGTCTGCCATATGATGATATGATGATGATATACACAACAAAAGTCTTTTCCACAACAGCAATTATAACATACTAATAATATATTGAGGAATTTTTTTGAGTTCATTCAATGTCATGACATTGACATTGTGTAGCATATAAGTTTACAGGCGTCTCAATATTCCTTTACAAACTTGTATATGAGACCTAGTCATTCACCTCATAACATTAGTCATAATGAAACCAAAAGGATGAACTTTGTGTGTCTTTGGGAAAAATTGTTTTCCGTACTGTACATGGGTAAAGTAGTAAAAGTTGTACTTTGAACACATTAGAATGCATGTAAACATGCATAAAATGGTAAATGACTGGGTGTGAGTTGAATTGAAAATCCTTAATATCAGAAGAAGAATTATTTTGTGTGTCTGTGTTTGAAGTGGACATATTACCTTGGCCATTGTCACGAGAAAACTAAAGACGGTAGGGCTGTACATTTTATATGGGTAGCTGTACAACAGCACATCGACAATTTTATTGTGGCAAGAGGTGGGACAGAAATGCGTCACTGTGAAGTCTTCAGTGATGACTATTCACTGGGTGTATACAGGACGAGTGTGAGTGAACTTTATCTTGGTGGTTTAGATATTTATGTACATAATGAAGGAAGGAGAAAAGCAATTGTCTCTCATAGCCCCTTGGAACTATGATATTTTAAGCTTTTTCTGTCGGACTTTTAAGCCTTTTGAGACAATCAAATATATAATCCTTCTTTAGTCTTGGGTTTGGCTTATATCTTGCTTTAGGTAAGTAAGTGATTATGTACCGCTGAGTATAACTGATGAGTCGTAAGTTTTAAAGTAAGAGTTGGCATAATTATTATGTTTTTAGTTACTTTATGAGGTGTCAATAAGTTTCAATTTCATGATACCTTGTAGGATTCTCTGTAGGTCATAAAGTAATATAAGGATGAGGAGAGAAAGAGAGGAGGGTCAAAATTCTATATCTAGAAAGAGGAGTAACAACAATTTATATGAAAATTCTTTGTGTGTGTTGTCCTACACAGCACACCATTGATTTACTTTTACTTTTTCTCTACCACTCCTTATGGTAATGATCCATGATTGTAAATTTGAGGTGAGGTTTGAGGGAAAGTAAATTTTTGCAATTTTCTTGTGGAATTCTCTTCATCGTCTTCGTGCTTTTTAGGCTGCATCATAGATTAATAATAAAAATGTTGTGAAATGTGAGGGACGATTGTTTTATGTGGAGTCGTCATTCTTGTTTTGAAATGGAGAAAAATAAAAGATCATGTCTCTCTTTTCCTGCCTCTATGAAGTTATCAGTATCAATCAAAATATGATAATTAAAAGTTGTAAATTGTTATACATGGTCTTTTTGTACAGGGTATTTTTTAATTGACGACGAGATATGAAAAGTTCGGCATTTTTGAATGGACAGAGATATTGTCAAAATTCAAAGAGTCACTTGTAGAGGAAGGACACGAATTTTTTTAGCAATATGAATCATGTCAAAATTCGAAAGGTCAATGTGTGACTCCTAGGTCACTCGGTTTGACCCATCCGGGTTCCCGCCATATTGATTATTTTGGCCCTTTATATTTTTTTTCAGAAAGCCCATCCAAAAGTAGGGGACACATGCTTCGCATAATTCGTAGTGGTTCCAGAGATATTGAATTTTGAAGTTGGCAAGTTTTTGCGATTTTTCC
>WJFB01004290.1:0-10510 GCA_009870185.1 Pygmarrhopalites habei | reverse complement strand
ATTCGTCATTGGGTCGGGTCAGACAAAATTTCTAGGGTGGTCTCAAGTCGCTCCCGCTTGTGCATGTGCCAATGTTCCCTTGTCAGACAAAAGTTTAGAAACGTTCAAAATTTGGGATTTGTGGAGTTCTGTATTCAAACTCTTGGTGTTCGTGGCTATGTACAGCTAGGATAATGAAATAATCAATATTCTCTAGACCAATTATTCTAGTTTCAAGACTGTTAACGTATTTTGTCGTGATTGTCACTTAATTGTAAATATTTGATCCGAAATGGCAAGAGGCGGACTATCCGGAGTCACCCCTGGGTGTCCGGAGCCACCCCGGTCGACGGTACGTTATCCAGATTGACTTTCCTACAGGATTTGAGGGAAATATTACTGTTAAAATTGTGATTTAAAATGAAATCTCCACTATTTCGATTTGAATCTGAATCTACTCGAATTTTGAGAGATCCGAAAGGGATTATAGAAAGTCTTTGGAATGGTGATGACTATTTTAATATTGATAATATTCCCCCTAATTTAATAATACAACAGACACTCCGTGGATATCAATCATAACTGAGAAGAATTGGATAATGCTAAATTTACAGAGATATATACTTCAAAAAATATTGGTCTACAAAGTCATCTTTTGTTCGTACATCAAATATTTGTGAGGACATTGTTGGAATGTAATGCATACTTATTTTGTGCGTGTGTGTGTTGTGTGGGTGTAAAGGGGTGGGTAAATGGGTAGAAAATACAATATATATTTTATTGGGCAATTTTAGAAGGGTTATCATTATCCGTACAACATGGATTTCATGATGGATTTTGGGGAATTTGAAAAAAAAATCTCTAAAATAAGAAATTATTTTCAAATATCCAATCTGAATAATCCAGAAAATCTACGACTGTTTACAATTCACATTCTACACACTTCCGAGTGTACCCTGCACACACACATTACATTACAATAGAAAGAGTAAAGGTACACACACACACACACATACAAACACGGAGGGAATGTGCGTTCAGGAAAGGAAGAGAGAGAAAAGAGGAAAAAGAAATTTTCTTTTTGACATAAATATAATGGAGTTGCATTATGCGTTCTTATAATAACTCCCTTTGCATATAAAGCGTTGGTTTAGTCTGACTATTTCTTAAATTTGTCCATTCTCATTCTTTTCATATTGTCACTGGGAGCCCCGTGTGTCTATGTCTCTCTCTCTGGTGTGTGTCTATGTATGTGACCATACTGTACTTTTTGATGGGGTAATATGTAATCTGCATTGCATAAATAAATAAAAAAGAAGGGAAATGTAACAAGCCCAAGTTTATCGTTCTCCATCCTGCATACCATCACTCAACTTATTCTCTCTCTCATCTTTATACAATCGTAAGTGACAAAAAAAACCACCAGGAAAAAATGAGACCCTCTTTCAAACTCTTTTAAGAGGTACATTGTAATGCAGAGGTATGTATGACAAGTTGCTCCTGAATTGACCTGACTCCTCATATTTTCTAGATCTCTCACATATATGCAACGCACACACACGCACACACACATTCCAATAAAGTGTATGAAAAAGTGTGCGACAAGATTCTTCCAAAAATTCTCTTGATGATTTCCTCTCAAAATAAAACACCACGTACTCACCGTCTCAAAATCTACACTACTGTGTTTCACATGTGTGTATATATATTTGCACACACATTCTCTCTCTCAGCCGTACATACCTAGAGAGACTCTTTCTATTGGCCTCCCTCACCCGTTCTCTCTCTCTCTGTAGGATACTTGAATTGTAACTACGATCATGACTCCGATTTCGATTCTACTGTATTGTTAAGTTTAGTTGTTCCATCCTCCTCTTCTTCTTCTTCTCCTCCTCCTCCAAAGCTTCATGACAATATTGTACTTTGTAAAGGGGATCCGAGAGAACATATTTGAAACCGAAGCACACACACGCACTGGGCACACACACGCACTGGGCACACACACACACTGGGCACACACACACACACACACAATAGAGGAGTCAGACTGTGTGGCACGCACACAATAACGGCTTACTCCTCCTCCTCCTGTTCTCTTCTCCCTCCAGAATTTTGTGCCATGTGGACTTGTACTGGAGGGAGAGATACTATATGGAATATAGATAGATAGACTGAGTTCATGATAACAAAGTATTTGGAAATCCTCCTCCTCCTACCCACCTTGGCTCTCACTCTCTTCCTCCTCTTCATATTCTTTTGCTGGGATTGGATGGGGTGCTGGTGCTGGTAGTTCCTTGTTCTTATTGCTATGCATGATTCGGATATTGCTACTATTTTCACTGACTGTCTCATTGAGACACTGAATGGAATACAAACCAGCAGCAGGCTGAATTCCCGGCCACCTCCCTCTCACTCTTTCTCCCCACACACACACACACACACACATTTTCTTCTTTTTCTGGTAATGTATATGTAAATTGCGAAGGTGTCACGCCGCCATTACAATAATGCATCCGGAATCCGGATCCCAGGACTTGTGTGTGTGTGTCTGTACAAACACACATGCAATATACTGTGTAGGCGGAATGTCCTGTAAGGAAACGAACACTCTCAACAAAGTAACTACAATATATATAAATTTGTACTGCGTGTGTGTGTGGTTTTGTAAGGATTAGACCCGAAGATGTGTATTATCATTGTATAATAATACACACAGTGTGTGTGTCACACACATCTATACAGTATCTTTATTCTCTGTCTCTCTCCTGTTATGCCTATTGCTTTTTAGTATATGTACATTTATGATATGTTACTCTTTTCTTCGTTTTACAGCTTCTTTCTTTACACATAATGTGTGTAATGTATTGTATTCCATTGTATCTCTCTCTCTTTCTCCAGCTATCGGCTTTTGTGTGAAACTGAATCATGACCAGGAGATGAGGACGGTTTCTTTCCGATTACTAATACTACGTAATAACGTCATTCATAATGATGATGCTCAGTGTAATATGAAAAGACATTCCATGTTCCAACGACACATTGTATGACTGTCCTGACGATGAGAGGAGAGACTTCCATGTAGATATTGTAATTGAGAGATGGGCGGACAAGACAAGAGATTCTTCAGATGAAGGGAAGAGGGATGAGATTAAATTGTTCACAAAACTATAAATATTACTAGGTGAAAGACGATACGGGGAAAGTGTATATGACCCTTACTAGTAGGTTAATGTCACAACTGTCACAACAATGTGAGGCTAAAAAGAGACAATCATTTTACAAAATTAAAAATTTTGAGAATCCATGTTAAACGATATGTAAGTTAAAAAATTTTTTCTCACAAAGTGTATTACGAATCATAGCCGGAATCTCCAAATAGTAGAAAATGAGAGCAGAAGAAGAGGAGGTACAATTGAAGCCATATTCCTAGTTAGACAACTAACAATATATGATCTCCTGTAATTGAATTACTTTGGTACGAGGGAGATTCTCCATCATGAATATGTGACAATTAAAAAGTTTACATTTTATAATTATAGTTGGAGTTAAAGTATTAGTAATTCTACATAATATGGTATTTCGATACCAGCTCTACTCTGTGAATGTGTATACTTAATAAAGGAAAGCTTCTTTCTTCACGTCATAATAACTTTATAATGACATTCATTCCATTCAGTGCAAAAAAATGAGTTCATGCCCTGTGTACTCGTTAATATTTAGCATATGAGGATGGCAAAGGAAATTCACTCATTATACTTTTCTTCTTTTTGAGATCAAAGCAAAATACGTCAGTTTTAATAGTTCAAAGGTCAACATCTATAACACACGGGTGGTGCATACAGATACATATGTGGAAAGAGCAGTTTGATTTAGTGTATATATATATATTTTATACATTTTTCTATGTACACATCCTTACGAGATAGGTTTGTTTTTCTTCTGCTATCAATGTGTCTTTATGTACATCATAATTATAATAAGTAAAATGTAATCAATAAACATTTTTGTACAATGACCATGAAGAGGACGACGACAAAGTCAATGAACCATACACCATCTTAACCCCCACAATAACAATAATATTATTATTATTATTATGGTAGTAGTTTACTTAATCAAAATACAATGTTCATACCTTGTATAATTAATTTAATGTAGCTATGTAACATTATCATAACATGACAAAAATATCATAAATAAATCTGGCGACAAAAAACTATAATGTACAACGTATAGAATTATTCATCTCTCGACTAAATCGGCGCGTGTAACATTTTGATAACTACTACATGGTACGTACAATCTTTCCATACAAAATATAACATTTTTGTAGTATTAATTGAAATTCTATAAAAAAATTAATTACATATTTTGTCACACCTACCAGTTGTTAGGTATCACAATTAACTACATATTGTATTGTAAATAGTAGGTATATAATATTTATATGTATTACTTGAGTGTCTATACTTAATATGAGTGATCTACTGGCATTTCTAAAAAAGGTTTCTACTGCTAATGAATTAATTAATTGGTATTTCATTGCAGTAACAATCATTATGGATTAATCGTGTATAAAGTTATTGTTATTTATTACTAGATGTATTATTGGGGTGAAGACTAGCATTCTATTATGTCCGTTTTGTATATAACATATATACTCATACTCTATATATTGCCGTGACCAAACCACTTTTCAGGATCCGGAATTCTACTTTTCCATTTGTCTACACAATTCATCATGTACTTAACACAATTTTCAATGGAACATTCATCATAATTCTTAAAACTAATAAAAATATTTGTACGTGCGGGCATGATAATACACTAAGTATCTGTTACATTCGATTCAGTATCGTAAGTATTATTAACTCATCATCATTCCCTACAGCTTTACGCAGCAGAGGTTAAAACAAATAAACGCGAAAAAAATATTGAATAGACGTTTCACAGAGATATTCTCAAACAAAAAAAAAGTGTTGATTGGTATTATGTATATTCCACAAATATGTCATGCAAATCTAACAAACTTGTGTAACATTATCGTCAAGTTATTACTAGTATTATACTGACAAATTGTCAGTGACAATACAAGATTTTAAAAAATATTTTGTTCACTTGCTTGACTCTCAACTTTACCTTGTTGGTGGAATATGGAGAAGGGGACGTGGAAAAAGGATACTATAAAAAATAATAATTCTAAAGGATAAAAGTAGTTAAAAAAAATTAAAACACGAAAATGGTACGTACGATTTAAAACTATTTTTCATTCAATCGTCAAAACAAAATCTTGAAAATAATATTATTGTATAGATTTTAAAACGAACATTTCACTTACATGTTGCAAATCGAATTGAGAGCGATGTGAAAATTTTTTGCGATAGAGTACAACGAACGAAGATTTAGTCGATAGGAGTAACTATAAAAGTAAGTTATGTATCTATTCTATATATACATTATGTATACGTTAACGAAATTGTTATAGAAAAAAATGATCTCAATAGAACATAAATGCCTATCTCGTATTTTTACCATTAAAAGTAAAGAATAATAATGATGGTCACGACTACTGGATTAAATTTGTTGCTACTCGAATGACAAAACTTGTAGTGTCTCTCTCTCTCTAGTCTTCATCATCATCCATTGCGAATTCCGAATCTTCAGAGTTTGACGAGTTGGGGCTAAAAAAATATACACCATAATATTAGTAATTACTGTATTGCATTTAAGAAGTAGTTATTTTAAAAAAAAAGAAAGTACCTTATGGCTCTGCATGTGAAAAAAATAATCCTTTTTAATTTGACATGGTAGAAGAAAAAGTTGAAGTACCAAACACAACCACACTCTGAGAAAGGGTCAGATGTCAAATCGGATTTGTACGTGTAAATATCTGCATTTCTCAAGCCTCCAATTTCAGCATCGATTTCTTCCCACAGTTTGGTTCTATTTATGAATGGATTTAATAGACAATGATATTATTGACATCAACTAATGGAATTGGCTGTTGAACAGGCCAAATTTTTCTCGTTGTTTTCATTACCGAAGCCCTTTGTTGTACATTGCTGAAAGTCCCAAACGAGAATCAACTTCGGCAACAACATGAGATAAGCTTGGTGCTCTGGAAAACTCGTGGCTTTTGGCATCACTGAAATCATAGTCTGGATAGAAAGACAAATTCAGGGTTGAAATGAGGTTGAAGAGAGTCTTTCTGGATATGACAAACATTGACAAGTTCTCAGGAGTCAAATATTCTCCTTCTGAATCTGTAGATTTTGACAGATAACTGTCTGTGGGGGGAGACAGAGCAACAATTTCTGATGCCCCTCCTTCTCGAGCCATTTTCTAAAATTTTTTACATAGAATCAAATTAAGGTCAATACAAGTTTACAATAGAGTGACTAGTATTTTCATTTTATTTTGTCAAAATTATGTAGTATATCATAAATTAATTTGTCTAGACTGGATTTTGTACCTTGTACAGGGATTTTTGTTCTCCTCCAGCAACCTAGTTGGGTCAACAATGATAAAAAATGAAATCAAAATTATTTTCATCCTTTTTAATTCTCTCTACTCTATTTTCACAACCAAAATGACATGCTAGAATAATTAAGAGAGATTAAATGAACTCAATTGTCATCAAAAAAAGGAGAAATCATTTCTAAAAATAATCAAAATAATGACCTTGCAAGAATAACTCTCGACGCGTCCAAAAACCCTCCACTCTCCAACGTCAAGGGCACTTAGGGTTGAAGACAACGCTTCAAGTCGACCACTTTCCAGTAACTTCATTTTCTCACAAACAATCCAATCACTGCCGTAAAGAATTCATTGACTGAATTTCCGTTAAAAATTATTTTGACAGCGGAAGTAACAACAAAAATATCAGCTGAGAGGCTATCTCCAAGGTCTCAAAGACAAAAAAAAACAACGCAGATATGCACAATAGTCATGTACATATGGGCGACGGTGGCGACACGGCGGTAAATACTTTTTTGAAAATTCTCAAAAAACAGCGTAAAAATTTCTGAAAATTCCGAAAAGGTGTAAAAAACCAGGGTTCTTCAATTTTGACCAGTCTATTTTCATTTTGTGTCATCAAACCGGTTTCCTAAAGGTAAGTCTGAATATTTCTCATTTCCACAGGACAACTTTTAATGTGACTTCTAATGGGTTTTGAACACGTTCCAATAATATAATGTTATTTTTTGTTTTTTTCCTCTTTTTAAAAAAAATAGTAATCTAGAAAGATGGTGAATATTAGGACAGCTAGACCAGATGATCTAATGAATATGCAACATTGTAACTTACTATGCCTCCCTGAAAACTATCAGATGAAATATTATTTTTATCATGGACTGTCGTGGCCCCAGTTAAGTTTTGTTGCTGAAGATGCTAAACATAAAATTGTAGGATATGTATTGGCAAAAATGGAAGAAGAGTCGGATGAAGTTCCACATGGTCATATTACATCACTGGCTGTTCAACGATCACATCGGTGAGTTAATTTTCTGTAGAGTGTTAGTTCAATCAATCATGACAAGTCATAATTTTGAGTAATTTTGACTAAAAATCCTTTCAATTCTCATTGTTTACAGACGGCTTGGCATAGCACAGAAACTGATGGATCAGTCATCTCGAGCAATGATTGAGAGCTTCAATGCAAGATATGTGTCCCTACATGTGAGGAAAAGTAATCGTGCTGCATTAAACCTATACACAAATACTCTCAAATTCAAAATTAATGAGATTGAACCCAAGTACTATGCGGATGGGGAGGATGCTTATGCCATGAGAAGAGACCTAGTTGAATTTTCTTTAAAGCATGATATTCAACCAGCGACAAGGAGGTATTTAAAAGAATTTACAAGTTTTGGTTTGTTAAACATTTCTAATTCCCCCTTGATATAATTTTCTTTCTCTTCTTTTTGCAGTTTATTTTTTGATCAAAAGAAAGTTCATTGCTGCGGTGGTGAGGACGATGGTCATCACAATCATAAACATGAAGACTAACAAACTTTCGATAAGTGTAATGTCAAAAAGGAGCTACGTTTTACAAACCAAATTCTGTGAAAATTAATATTATTATAATCTGTTATCTAAACAGGCTTCTTCTTTCAATTATCATTGGGTAACAGGTTATTGTCACCAATAAACAAAGAACTTTTGAATATGCCTACTACAAATTGTTAGTGTGTGTCCCTACTACTTGTTCATTTTTTCTTTTTCGGTTTCCCAGAGCTCATAAAGTTGGGGATCATTCTTGTACATTGTAGAAAGAATTAGCACAAAAAGTGGTTAAATACTTGTGGGTTCAAATTTATTGTAATCAAAGATTAGACAATATATAACTTAGTAGTTTCTTAACTAATACAATTTGCAAATGCCGAGCCGAGTAAATTGGAGCGACTTGTGGAAAAGTGCAAATTAAAGATTTTTTTGAGTGTTTATATATATAATATGAAAGATTTTATGAACTAAGATCACCAAAACTAGGATTCATCCAAGTCAGAGTCGGAATCTTCTTCTGTTGCTGCCTTAGCATAGGCTTCGGCAGCTCGATGGATATCATCAGGAACTCGTTGATGAATCCCCTTTGTGATTTCTCCAACCCAACTTAGTTCCAATTCAAAAGCTTTATCTTTGACAGAATCATGGACAACATAGATTCTAAAATCAGAACACAAAAAGAGAGACATAAATTTGAGAACTTGTATATGAGATTTTAAAATAATGAATAGAAAATCATATCAAGTAGAATGTCCAAACTCACATTTTCGCAGCTTCTTTGATCAATTCTTCACAGGTCATGTCACTAAATTTTAATTTTTCCATTTCCGTTTTGGCAGCTTGTTTAGCCTTACCAATCGCACAGCCCAGGTAGCCCTATACAGCATCAAATACAGCACATTTTATTTTTCATTTCACAAACAAGACAGTTTTATGTGCAATAAAATGTGTTTTTACGTGGTACACTCCTGAAGGATCAATCATGTACATGGCTGGGCCAGAGTTGTCATAAGTTCCCAAGATTAAACTACAACCAAAAGGTCTCACAGCCGAATACAGAGTGTAGGCATGCATGTACATAGCAACTCTGTCTGTTAGGTACTAATAAAATACACACAAAAATAATTTTCTCATAATTTGTTCTTTTTGCAAAATAAATAAAAGATAGAGATTATTGATAGTTGTATTAAAATTACTTTGATGGGGACATTAATTCCATACTCTCCACGATAGTTTGAGGCTTCAGTTCCTGGAGTCAAAAATGATATATATATAGTTTAGAAAAATGTACAACAAGGACACAATGTCATTAAATGAATAGGACCAAAATTATAGAAATCTTACTAGCAGTTTCAACAAGTTGTCGAGCATCAGCTAAAAGACCAGCGATGGCTAGACCTACATGTCTATCTACAGAAAATAGACGACGATTTGCTCCAGGCTCGTACAATTTTGATGTCACCAATTTTTCAACAGCAAAAACAACACCATCCTTTCCACGGAGAGCAATGGCAGTTCTACAAAGAGAAATCAAAGTCAGTCCTTGTTGTTCAAAAGAAACAAAATAAAATAATTAGTGAGACAATTTTGTACCCGCTGTTTTCTATCGCCTTGTGTGCATACTCAACTTGAAATACACGACCATCAGGGGAAAATTGTGAGGCTGACAAATCATACTAGCAAACAAAGTTTCAAAAACACATACAATTAAATTAAATTCAACTAAAGACTAAATAAGTTGAAATGTTAGATTATTGTTGTCAAAATGTCTTACCCCGGTTCCAATCGAACTCATGATAGAGAACAAGTCTGATTAACCAAACTGTTGAGAATAAAATTATTTGACAATTAAAATAACAATTTTCGAACCGGTGTCAAATGCTGAATCACGGTGACTCGGGACAGAAGTACTATATAGTGCCAACTTCAACCGCGAAACATTTTTTGAATTACATCATTTTTCGTTTTTTTCTTGGACATGTTTTCGAGAGTTTATCAACGGTAATGGATCCAAATTTGTTGGATCCATATGGTTTCACTGAAGAACCACCCGATGATCAGCTGGGATCACATTTTACCCTTTTTGTGTCATCTCCTCCATCAGTTTCTTCACCTGGACAAAGTGGTGGTCATCGGACGAGAAAAGAAAAATTAATATGTCGAAGGTAATAATTTTATAAAATGATTTATACATGTATAATAAGACCACTTTATAATTATTATTGTTGATAATAGTGTCACAGACTCGTCGGTCTCTGCGTCTTTAACACTGCCTGGTGTAGTCGGTTCATCAGAGGATGTCAAAGTTCGTAAGAATAGAAAAAGTGCAAGTCCACCAAGAAAATCTGCCAAGAAACATTTACCATCTACTCCAAGGCCTTATCGTAAAAAACATGGACCCGTCCCTGTCAAGTCAATTATTGACCCATTGAATAGGGAAGCTTACGAGATGACAGCCCAAGAACTTCGTAAACGTAGTATTGAGAGAGCAGGTCAGAGTCTCTCACAATTGTCAGCAACAGGG
>WJFB01004289.1:0-10512 GCA_009870185.1 Pygmarrhopalites habei | reverse complement strand
CGGTGTTGATTTTTATTTGAGTTTGTGTATAATTAAGCTGCTGTGGCATCATCGTCATCCTCAGCATGCTCTCAAAATCGCAAAAAAACCCTTGACCCTATCATTTTGAGACAGACTGTAGAAGTTTAGGAGGAAGGGAAAAAGGTTATTTTTTCGATTGATTCATGTGAACGGACAACCTTTTTCTCTTTCCTTTCTCTCGTCTCTTTTGTGTTGATGCAAGGGATGAGATTCGTAGAGTCTTGGGCATGAGATTCTGGATCTAGGCTGGATTTTGTGAAACCGCTGCAGATTCAGGATCTAGGGTGGATTTTGTGAAACCGTTGCAGATTCTGGGATTTTCATGGGGGGAGGGAGACATGGAAAGGCATTGATATTTCTGAGAAATAGGTTTGTATTCAATTTTCTGAAAATTCAAATGGAGAAATGTGGGTAGTAGTTGAAGTGAAAATTCTTTTTAAATATTTACATAGTACTGCTATCTTGTAATTTTATGTAAAAAAATACAGACGTGATTTGTCTTTGTTCGAATTCCTTCCCTCCTCACTTACTTGTGAACTATACAGTACGAAATGAGTTGTGTTATTTAAACACTCTGTGTCGTAACATTTTTTGGACTGTAACTTTCATTCAGTAGTTTAATAAAGATGGGAAGAAGTCTTTTTCCCAATTGTAAAATGGAAATAAGTTTGTTTTCTGAAAACTTGGACTATGGCACTAATTTGTCATGTTTCTACAGTTTCAATATGAGTTAATAAGTCTAGTAGAAGCTTGAAGATGTTGGGGGCAAAAATAAGACGATGTGTGTTTAAAAAAGTTTTTCCTCTGCCGTTTTAATGAAAATCTTCACATTGTGTGTGATGGTGACAGGGGGAATGTGGAGGATTGTGGGTTTCTGTGCGTGTGTGTCTACTGTCTTGTCGTGTCTTCTCCATGTAGCCTTAAATGAAGAATCCATTTGATTTACATATTTTTCTTCTAATAGCAACTGGATACTGTTCAAGGTTCAAGTTATTGATGACGTGAGGGGGAAGGGGTGTGAGAGGAACATGTATGGTGATGACTTTGGATTGAGATGTATAAAAGTTTTGACACAATTTCATTACGTACTGTCTACAGTTTTGTCTGAAGACGGGGAGGGAGAAAGAGGGGAGAAGAAAAGTAATCCTCTGGAGATGACGTATTTAAATCAGTGTTCTTAAAGAAGTTTTTAGACCACAGTGATGTTCTGACAGTTTGATTATTTTCACGCTCTACATGTGTATGTGTGTGGGGTGTGTGGATATTCTAGATGGATAATGGACAATATTGTGTCTGCCTACTGTATCCATACTGCCTGATGTGAAGCTAAAAGTAGAAGCAACGGAGAGATACAGTTTTGTTTAGAAAATGTAGCTCACGTCCAAATTATACGCTGTGTATACACATTGTGTAGGTTTATATAATTTTTAATACACTGTGTGTGTATACCCATGGAAGTGGGGTTAAAACACTAGAATAATCAACGTTTAATTGTATTTTTCATGTTTATTCATGAAATTTTCAAAGGACGTCATATGCATTTCACACACAGGAGACAACAAACGTGGGTGGGTGTATACCTGAATAGAATATGCATACATAATATTCACTGGATATCTCTGTAATCTCAAGGATAATGAGAATTGTGTTGTGAAATCACAGGGTCTTTGTTATCAGGATAGAGGAGTAATAATTTAATATGAAAAGCTATTTTGAAGAACTATTTTGAATATTCAGATTTTCGTGGAGAGGAGGAGGAAGAAAAAGAATTGGGAATTGGGAGGAGGAAGGGGGTAAGCCGACAAAGAAAGAAAATAAGGGAGGAAGGGAATCGAGTTTGGTCCTCGATTGATGGTAATGGAGGGAGAAAGTGAGATAGTCGTGTGGGATTTATTAAGTGAAAAGCTTTTCGTTGACATTGTCGTCGACGTCAAATGTGGATTTAGGAGTGGGGTGGATGACGACCAAGGGAAATAACGACGACTCAAAAGTTTTACATACATACATCTCTCTCGAAGTGTGTGTTTAAAGTCTGTGTGTGAAATTCATATGTGTAGATCTCTCTCTTTCTCCAGTAACTAGCTTAGTAAGTCTGTCTTTGGTGAAGAAACTTTGTGTTGGTAATGAAGACAAGTCCAGAGATGAAGGAGGACTGGGTTGGGGGGAAAGGGATGATGATGACTGTAAGGCGGTGCGCCATTGTTTGTTTGTTGTTTGGAAAGTTGAAGAGCTGAAAGTTGAATAGATTTGAGAGGGGGGAAGGGGAGAAGGAAATGCATAGTTTGTGGTCTTTTTTTAGTTGAGCGATTAACTTCTCTCTCTCTCTCTCCTTAAGTATACATACATCATATATATGATAAGTTCTTCAGTCAAGCTGTGGATGGATGTGACGTGGATCTCCTCCTCCGAGTCACTTCATCAGACTGAAGAGTTGAGGGAAGGAGAGAGAAGACTCGAGTCTTGAATCTGTAAGCCTTGATTTCTCCTCTCCTTCGCTACAAAAGGAGGAAGTGATGTCCTTGATCACCCCAAGTTTTTCCTCCTCTTCCTCCTCCTCCAAAAGATGTGCCTAATTAATATTGAACAAAGTTTTTGGAGGGATATGTGAAATTCCCAGAGTCTATGTAGTAGGAGTAGTATGAGTAGACAGACAGACAACAGTAGAAAATACATGTGGTATGTATAAATTGCATATAATTTGATTAGAGAAAGAAATGAGGGACAAGAGAGATATTTAAGCATAAGTAAAGGATAGCGTGAACGTTCAACACAGTTTAGGTTATTGTTGTTACACTGTACACGTGCTCTTTGGTGTGAGGGATGGGGTAAAGGACGGAAATTCCGTTAGGAACATGAGTTGATATTCTGAATAGTGTATGTGTGTGTGTGTGTGTGTGTGTGTGGAGGGGAAACCATGCCTTGCAATACAGGGTCCTGGTTTAGGTTTTTGGGTTTGCAAGTTGAAAAGAGAGAGAGAGAAAGAGGGGGGCAAAGTATGGGCTCGTGACTTGAGCTCATTATACTCACTTTTGCACTTGACAGTCTCGATTGGATTGTGAATAATGTCTGTCCACATGGAGAAACTTCCTCCTCTCTTTCCTCTTCCTCTGTTTTTACTCTTTGTCAAGGTCCAATTCGATCACATAGTATACTGTCCTCCTCCCCTCCCTCTCCTTTACTCTCTGTCTCTCTGCCTTTGGGTTTTCCTGTTGAGAGATTTTACACACCACAAAAACCATTTTGTAAAATGTTTGAAAGCTCTGCTGTGGGATGATGTAGGACAGAGTCTATGCTTATACCTATACTTTTCAATTTTGTAATGTGTGGCTAATGGATAATGAGTGTACATTTAAAATACATCATCTTGGCTGAGAAATTGTACTAGACATTATTTTAGTTAAAGTTTGGAACTTGGGTCATGGTTTTTCTTTATTTATTTTTTTTATAAAAAAAGTAAATATTGATGAAGTAAAATTTTGAAAAGTTCTGTGCACCATGAAAGAATCAGTCCTTGCACAAGACTAGACTACATAGAGGAGAAAGTGGAGGAAAATATACGAAACAAAAATATTTGGTTTCACATATAATATAGCCAGAAGGGGGGAAATCATGAGTGTCGGGTCTGTTTATATACAGAATACATAGTTTGTGTGCGTGTGTATTAAGTTTGCATGAAAACATCCCCTTCATGTCAGATTGGAAATGAGAGGAAGGGAGGTAGAGAAAGTTCATGTGGAAAAGGGTTTTTTTGTGTTCAAGTCGACTATAGTAATGTCACTTCCAGGAGGGAACAAGATGAAAAGCGTTTAACTTAAATGAAACGAGAGGAGCAGGTTTCTTTTCATCGGGTGTCGCGTAATTTTTTTGTAGGTACTTTAATAATAATGGTGACAAGGAGGGGTGGGTATATATGTGCGTATGGTTAGTAAAAGTTCCGTGATTTTATATAGGTAATAATATTAGATGTGGGTATGGTTGATGAAGAGAGAGGAAGACGGAAGTCACCTTTGTTGCCTGTCTCGTCGATTGTGGATGGTCATACAGGCCTTTTTTGGGGGAGGGAGGAAACTTGTCACACAGGACGTGATCATGTATTTTACCGAGGGCTGAAGAGAACGAAAGAAGTAGGGAAAAAGTATGACAAAGTATGAGTGGTATGTGGAGGGACGAAGAAGAAGAAAAAAAAAAAGATTCGAGCTTTACCTCCCAAACTTTCATCTTGAATACATACTATTGTGTACCTAGTAGCTAAGGGAAAGTTGGGATGAATTGAGAAAGAAAGTTTTTTTCCCTAGATTTTTTTACTCTCCTTCCAACAACGTCTCAGAAGAAGAGAGAGCGAAGAGAGTCTGAGGACAGAAGGAGGGAAAAAAACTTGAGAAGGTAGAATGAAGGTAGTGTGGGAAGGAGGAGGAGGAAGGTATAATAAAGTGTACAGCTTTCTCTCTGTCTCTATTCTGGATAGTCAGAGAAGTCTCTTTCCGGCGCTATTATTTCATTTTTTGAAGTCTGTTGAGGGAAAAAATGGGGTTGTTAGATAATAATATTATAATGTTTTTATCCTCTTGGAAGGTGGAATCTCTCGGTTCATTCCGACTCCATGGCTTCGCTGAGAAGAGTCAGTATTTATGAGAGTTTTGGTGAATTGTGAATTGGTACGTGTGGTTGACATGTGTGTGTAGGTGGGTATTGTTACATTATAAGATGTATAAGCGGAGCTTCCTCTTCAATATGTACACAGTATGAAGGTAAAAAATTGTCTGTATGTGTTCGATGTTATAGACAGATACAGGGTTCTTGCTTAACATGGCTAACATTGTTTGGTGTGCGTGTGTATTTTGTGTGTTGCTCCACGATGTGATGACTATGTCTCATTCTTTATAACTCTACTCAGTCGTGGGTCGGGCGGAGGGAACACAAGTATTTTTTATGTACTTTTGGCACACAAGCCGTTTACTACATGAAGAGTATAAATCACGTGAGACGGGAACGGGCAGCCAGTTGGTACCTCAGTGTGTGTGCTCCTTGCTTTGGGGTAGAAACTTTTATCTATATCTATTGTACTTGTAGACACATCCAGACAGTCGTGTGTGGTTGTGTAAGGAGGAAAAGACCAGAGTTAAGACATTAGAAACTTGAGGGCGGCACGACACTTAATCCTTGCTACAAAGAGAGAGAGAGAGAGAGAGAAGCTATGTGTATACTTACCGTTTATCGTCCCTAAGAATCTACTTACAATTGTTAGTTACGTGAAGGAAGTATACGTCATAACATTTTGGGGAGACTCTATATATAGACTATAGAGAGGAAGACGAGAGAGGAAACTGAAACGAGAGATCGTCTTTGCGTCCATCTCCCTTCACGCCATCCAATACAACTTTGTGTAGAGTGCAACTGCAGCGGAGTATTAATTTCTTTGTGTGTGTGTGTGTACAGAATGGAAGGAATAGAGGGAGAGGAGTAAGTTTTTTTTGACATTGGACGATACAATAGTAGTAAATGGACTGAAAGTGAGCGATTTTCCTCCAGTTCGAAAGAATAGGGAAAGAAGATTTGAGTTGTGGGCTTATATGCTTCCATGGCCTTATTCTTATTCTGTACAATATGTTTCAACTCAATGTAGACAGTCTCTTCTCTCTTTCTCCGTCTATATAGTGAACATAATAGAAGGAGAAAATATTGTGAAAATTTTATATATCTTGTGTGTATAAAGCCAGAGAGAGAGAGAGAGTGAAAGCAGAGAGTGTATCTGTGTAGTTTGACGTGAGCAACGTGATCATGGGTTCGAAAGGAAGGTTTACCTTTGGATTCAACCATCATTAGTCTGTTCTGACGCGACGCGAAGGTGGGTGGTACTGAGTACTACAGGGGGTAAAGTTTTTGGTCACAAGATTTGCGTTAGAGAGAAAAATTTTTTGATGATGATTTGTTGTATATATTGGGAGAGTGGGAGGGAGGAGGAGGTGGTATGATTTTGTTCCCTACAAGAGTTCCCTTCTCTTTCCCTTTCTTGTCTTCAACTTTCTTTTCGCCGAGTTTTCTCTAGGGCGGCTTATATCTAATAGATGAAGAGGATTTTGTCCAACTTGTCCTGTCCAAAGAAAAAATCAAGTTGATTTAGATAGATGGTTTAGGAAGTGCGTACAGGGTCTTGCATAAGTTGAGCCCCTCCGGAACCTAACCTATTGGGAATTTATGAAGGTAGAGATACGAATGCAATGAGAGAGACGCGGTTGAATGAACGTACTTTTTATTCCATTTGAGAATCAATATTAGTTTACTTTAATGCAATAAGTTTGACAATCAAGTAATGATTTGTCAATAAATAAATACCTGGAAGAACATGGACTTTTTTGGAACACCCTGTACGAATGTATTCGGAGTGTGTGTGTAGACACAATGGGAGGTGTGCAAGATGTTTGGTAGGAATGTATGTAGGTATATGTATTATGTATATCTGGATGTTGAGTTTGTAATGATTTTTAAGCTAGTGTCAATGTTTGTGAAGTGTGAGTAGAGTGTAAAGTTGCGTTTTTGGGAGAGATTATTATTTTGTTCATGTAAGGGACGGGTGGGACTACCGCTACCACTACCTACTAAATACTTTGGCTAGACTATTCTTCATCTGGATGTATATAGGGTCTCAACACGTGTGTGTGTGTGTGTGTGGAAATGGATGACGATCGGTGGATCGATGGACAATTTTTGCAGAAACGCCTTTTTTCTTTCTCCTAATGTACCACAGATTTTTGTTTCTCTACACATATTGGGTGAAAGCAGAGGAGATGCAAGTCCAAGTTGTGTTTGTCTGGACAAGGACAAGTTTTGCAGGGGAAAGGGAGGTGGGTGAAGACATTTTCCAGGTGTTATGTGTGCAGTTTTATTTGGATTTTCGCATGCTGCACAAGACTATGCATGTCGTTTCACTCCGACTTGAAGTTTTACAGCAGCATAGCAGAGTATACTAGAACGAAAAAAATTTTAAATTAAAGGATCGGAATAACACCACCACAAAATGATGGGGAATAAATATATATGGACATGGTTTACATATTATATGAGAGTGCATATTATAGTAAAAACAAAAAGAAGCATTCATGTGGACGGCGCTGTGTAGTTTGCATGTTGTTGGAAAATATGTGGAAGGTTTTTTGGGAGTTTTTTGGGTAGTTTCGTGTCCAAGCCAGATTAGTGAAATTAGCAAACTTTTGTACATATACATCCAAAATGACAGCTGTTATTGGACATAAAATGTATTACTTATACATGCATAGTCAGTGAAAGCCTTCATATTAGAAAATATACTATCGATTCCTGTAATTTTTCGATGGATTTTTTGATACTCTTCTTCACCGTTCAACGTTAAAGATCCCATTAAATAGGAAAATAACCTTCAATTTTTTCCATCAGTATTCGTACTTTTCTCCTCTTATTGTCTGATTTCCCATTGTTTATTTCATCTTAATGTTGTAAACAGGAATTTTTCAATATGAGTTTTCTCATTATCTAAGTATTTATAAATTTTATTGATATTAAACAACTGTGAAATACATCTTTTTTATGGGACAGTTACAGTTCGTTAGTGTTGTTACAAAAATTTTGATTAAATTGTTTAACCTCGTGGATAAGGAGGACAAGGGTGACTGGGAGTGGTTCAAATTTGATGTTTGAAGAATTTTAAATGGTTGTCGAGATTGTACATGATCCAGACAGGAGGGAAAGGGTAAGGGTTGGCAGAGGGCACGTAAATATTTTTGTATTGGTTTGGTTGGTAACTGCTGAATGGTGACTGGTGTGGATTCAGGAGGAAATAGGAAGCGTTGTTGTTTGGACAGTTGGAATTGAAGTTTGAACCTTGTCACTTACTCCCAGCCTCATTGTCATGGATTCAGTCTCTCCTCCCATTTTCATGGATTGTGTGAGTGCTGGTGATGAAAAATCATGTCTTTCATCATTTGCCATTCTCTCAGAATCAATTGGAATGGTAGCTGCTGCTGCTACCACTAGGACTGCAAAGAGAATGGTTGTCTAGGCAAAAAAAAGAGAGAATTTCAAAAACTGTTATATTACACATAGGTATATGAAATTTCTCTATTCCTTCCTCATGGAAATTTTATATAGTAAAAGGAAAGGGTTGTTGGAGAAAGTAAAGAAAGAATGCAATGCTCTGAGGAATGACATTCCTACCTGACTCTGTGCATAGAAGACAATGTGTTTTAATAGGAAAGTTTGAAAAAATTTTTTTTTGCACGAATGATAATATATTGTTAGCAAGAAGGATCACGAGTTCACTTATTGTACTAAAGCATTTGATTTTGGGTGTTATTGGGGAAAACTTTGGCAGGATTCACGTGGCCGAGGGTAGGGTATAGGGGTAGGAGAGAAAGGAGCGTGAGGGAAAGTTGGTAAAGTATACTTGTGATTTGAGAGAGAGAGAGAATAATAGTAATAACTGAAGTTGGGGAAATGGTGACGTCGTTCAGACAAACCTTCATTGTTCCAAGTGGTAGATTTAAGTGCGTTTCTCTGTCCTTGTTTACTTTGCCTGGGAGCTGTTTTCACGGTCCCTGTCTCTCTGTCCTCACTCCACACTGCACATACATACACGCACACTCTTGAAGACGAGTTCCGAGTTGATTTTGAATATGAATTAGAACCTAAATTATTGCTCCTTTATATATACTACACACACTCTCTTTCTCACGCACTCCCCTTCACTCGAGTGTGTGCGTATAATACACATTGGGCTAACTTTAGTTGAGAAGGATGTAATTGAGGAAGTCTCACCCTCTCTCTCTCCCTCTCTTATTGACACTGTCTTTCTATTCCCGTTGGTATGCGTGTGTGGGAGAGAATCATGTCGTGTGATGACACATCCAACTCTCTTAATTTAGTCAACGCGATGCTGCAAATAGATTACATTAATTGCTTCTTGATTGAGGTAGGTTGGCTGCATTATGAGTCAAGCTCAAGACTTTCTGATCGCGTGGTGGATGGATGAATGGTAATTTGTTTTTGTGTCCTGGAATACATGGAATTACCATAGATTAATGATGTGCAGGGAAGGAAGGAGGGGAAACATGTCCTCTCAACCTTGTTGATTATTAGATCTCGCAATGTTGCCTACAGGGCACACAATTAAGCCAATTAAGAGGGTTGAGTAAAGATAAGATTTGAATTTGGAGAGTGTAATTTTGATGGTCACATTTTGAGTAATCTCTTCTTCTTCTGCGTCTCCCCTTCTCCATCTCCATTTCATTTGTGGATTTAAAATTGTCTTGGCAGAACTGGAACAGTAGTAGTTAATATTTCATCAAATTATAATGTCGTAAAGTTATATGATAGCCGTCCTTTTCCCTCTCTGTCTTTTTTATGACAGGGAAATTGTTTAGAGTGAAGGAAGGAAACATGAAAGAAAATTATGCACATTTCCCCTCACTCTGTATGTCTATGTCTGCCTGTCCCTCTCTATCTTTTTTGACTTGTCTACTTTTAACTTGAGAAGGAGGGGGGACTGGAAGAAATATCTTGACTGTCTCTCTCTCTCTCTCTATTTCTGTGCAGCAGTAAATTGCAATCAGTTTGAACTACAAGGATCCTTCTCTAACATTTTAAGACATGGAAGAGGGGATGGTAGGGAAGGGGAGCAAATATATTTTATTCTGGTCTATTTGAGCCGTTGATGGCAATTGCATGAGAGGTTCGGATGAGCATACTCGACACTTTAACTCGTGAATAATGGGCTATAAAAATTTTAAAGTTGGTAAAATTCAAGGCACCGCTGAGGCAACAGGGGTAGGACAACTTTAGTGCATCCATGAGTCCGTTCTTTTTCTCCTCATGTGTAATGTCATACATGTAGATAGAAATGCGTGTGTGTGTTGGAGTTTTTGAGGAAAGAATGTACGTATAACTGTGACAATAGATATTGCATGCATGCTCAGACACAGACAAAAAAGGAGGAGAAAATACGGAGCACATCTCTACGAAGCATAAGAAGTTATCCATCTAGAGAAGTTGATGTGATTCCCTTGACTCTAGCCGTTGATGTTGATATGGAGGGGCGCACACACACACACCACTGTATGTGGGTGTGTGTGTTCTTCCACTTGTGGTTGTTCCATTACCATTCTTTCCAAGTATAAATTTTTCACGAGGTATTTTACAGCTCCTGTTTTTCTTTCTCGCTCTTTCTGTCTATTCCCTTTCCCCTGCTCTGCCCTTCTCTGTTCTCCTTTGACGCGGGTTTTTTTGGGGCTGGTTGGCTTTTATTTGGTATGGGGACATGTGCATACAAATGGGACATGAGCATTGAAAATGGAATTCAAATGCACACACCACACACACACACACACACTTACTCTCACAGAAGACTATTTCTGTGCCTATCGTATCAAACGTTGTCGGGTATAGTTTCGAATTTTTGCCTCAAAGGTTTCGGATAAAATACTAGACCATTCAATCTATCATATGGCCACTTTTCAGATTTTT
>WJFB01004288.1:0-10512 GCA_009870185.1 Pygmarrhopalites habei | reverse complement strand
CATGAGACGATGTTGAAGCCAAGGGATACCATTTGGGTACCCGTTTCCGTCAATGACTGTACTGAATGTCGGGAAACTGTTCCCATGAGATCCTTGGGACAATTCGAGAAGCTGGTCGGAGTGGGCAGAACCTGGCGGGGGAAGACCGAGACTGATGGCGTATGTTTGAATCCCCGCGGCTCTAGCCTGTTCCACATTCCCAACACCCTCTGTCTCTGTTGACTCTTGGTTTAGGAAAATTAGGATGACCTGTGGAACACCTGGTCGTTGAATTGACTCTGTTACCATGGTAACTGCTGCTCCGAGCTGACTGTTCACAAATGTAGTGGCGGAGTCTCCGTCCCGGGCGAGTTCGGTCAAGCCAATGTAGTTCTTGAGTGCAGTGGGCGTGAATCGGTTGTTCAAATCAAAGCGGGTCACAATTTGACTTGAGGCTAGTCAAATATTTTTTCAAATAAAAAATTGTCAGTACTTAGCAAAATACTCTGCAAACAAATTTACTTTATACGTAGATTCATAGATGATTATGAAATGGTAAGTGACCTGACTTTTCACATCGATTATGTAAAGCGAATTAACTCACAGTTCATTGCAATGAGACCGAAGCGGGTAGGACTCGAAAATCGGTCGATAATGTCCTTCGCAAATTGTTTTTCGTGTTGTGTTGTATACTGGAAAGCCGATTCCCGAATGGCACTCCCGCCAATGACAAAAGTGATGTCAATGGGATTTTTGCAAGTGATTTTTCCTTCCAGGGTCTGAGTGTTACCAATAAAAAGCCGGTAGTCACCAACAATCAAACCGACGGTAGAAAGAAAGAAGGCTTGACTCATGAGGTCTTGAAGTGGATCGTCTCCTCGACTCAATTCCATGACAACGGAAACAGTCAAACCGGATATTAAAGGCTTGAGACATTCTGTGTAATCCAAATCTCGCCATGTGATCCCAAATGCAGTCAAAATTTTAGCTTCCAACTCGTCCGTCATGTCAACTTTTGATTTGTCGAATGTGGCCTGTCGAATATTCCAAGGACCGCCTGGAGAGTGACCAAAATTGGTTTCAAAGTTGGCTATTCGACGGAGAGCATTGAAGTCATCTTTGAAGATGAGGGTACGACGGATTTTGAGAATGACGGCGTCCACAACACTCAAGCCACTCTCATCTGGGATGAGTGTCCGGTCAACGGTCAGTGAGAAGGTCAAGAGAGGGAGGAGGACCAATTGGAGGATTACAAGAGACTGCATTTTTTGAATTCCTACTTTTGTGAAACAATAATAATGAATATCGAATCAATTTACAATTCATTACATAATTTATACTATTACTGCTTTAATTTTTGTGAAAAAAGACTGTACCGAAATGATTCTGATGTCAGGTGGAACTGCTGAAAATTAAAATTAATTAAAATTCCATTTGATTATTTTAAAAAAATATTTTCATGAAAAGAGTTGAATAACGCACAAAGTGACCTGTCAAGTTTGTCAGAATTAAAATGTCATTTTAATACTCATTTAGATCAAGTATCAAAAGATTTTTAGTCATGACCTGTCCGAGACCTACTCGAAAATGGTGTGATTTATTTAAATTCAGTCATAAACTGACGTCAAAGTCACAGATCACCAATTTTAATAAATGGAAAATACTCACTCTTGTAACAAGAGTCTTGTTGCTTGACTTCAACGCCACTTGAGTGAATTTTGTATGAATTTGTCGTAAAATCAGTAACGTTGAAATATTCGTGTTTCATTGACCTGCTATCTCACATTAAAATGAAAATTCCTTCGTGTTCCAAATGACATGTGGGATCACATTATTAGACCTATTATGACCTGGCTGACCCAGAGGTCAATTTTTATCCCCACCACAATGTAAGGGGTGTATTCTTTCACTCTTTAAACAAAACTTTCAAGTTTAAATTCCTCTGTCCGACTAACGTAATAATAAGTGGATGGCCATAAGGCCTAAAAATGTCTCAAATGATGCAAAAACTGCAGTCTGTCTAGAAGGTCACCTTGCACACTAAAACAGGCTAATAATAATAAATGCGAATAGTAAGATTAATAGATTTACTCGAAAAGGTCCTGAGAGGAGAGCCAAGCAGAAAGTAAACCAGAATTCTGATGGCTTCTCAACTGAAATCCCACACACAAAATCTCGAGATTTACCATCCTAAATAAACGTTTTGACAATACAATAAAATTCTGATTCATGAGGATTAAGAATTTTATGGTCGGTTAATCTGACCGGATCTTGAATTGACGGGTGACATTTGGACACAATGCTATCATGAATCCCCACAATTTGTCATCCCAGGAGAAGAGAGTCTCTTTTGTCCACCGCACAAACCATGACCTTTGATTGTCCGTCTCAACTCAAATTAACTCCTCCTCTCTCCCCTCTCCATTTATAATTACATTTCGCACATTTATAATTTATCACGTGATTTTCATATTTAATTGTGAAATTTGGGTTAGCCCATGGCAGATGATGTCATGTCTGGACGCATCAGATCCAATGACGAACGAGTCTGCATTTCATCAAATCTATTCATGTCCACAGCGACTCAAAGTTGAAGCCGAATCACGAATGGAATAATCCGGGACGGGGATTAGGCACGATATAAAATGACTCTTTTTAAACCCGGGGGATTTATGAGCGGCCATTCTCAATCATTCCTCATTAATACACAAAGATTTACTTTTCATCGTGTGACGTAAACTGATAGGGAATGCATTTGCAGCACTCGTGGACAAACTAGCAGTAATTAATCATTTATTAAGCCTACAGCACGAATGATTGACTCAATTTGACTACAAAGTTTTGCAGAAAACGGCAGAGCATTTTTGGAGACTCTTTTTTGGATAAGAGATGAATGTGGATGGTTCATAACATTTTTATCCAATAAAATATGCAAAAATCATTTTCTCGCTGTGCAAACCATTATATGAGAATCCAGATTTTGTGAAGGCGAGGATGAATTGTAGTCACAGTCAAAATGAATGAGGAACCGCAGAATCGGGTGACCACTTCCTGTGACAATTAATATTGCAAATTTTACAGTGTGCAAAATTTTTGAATAGCAAGAGTGGTTCAAGTGAATGAGGAAATGTGTAGAATATTTCGTTGCTTTCTATGGGTAGGTCAAATTGTGTCGTATGTTAATGAATGTATTTCCTGAATGAGACATGTAAGTAGAATAAGAATTCAAAATATTCGTGATTGTATTCAACTGACATTTGTGGAGCACACACACACACACACAATGCTCCCCGAGTGTCGGTTGCATTTCAATTTGACGTTTCTCATCATTCTGATAGTGGTAGTCAATTTCTCAGAGGGAGGTCAAGGTGAGTCTGACATTCGGAGTAAATTAAATCTGTGCATTTGTTGTGACAAAATTAAGGTAATGGAATTTGTGTTTGTAGACCATCCTCATTTCCACTCTACGGTGCCGAAGCGGCGGGATTATTATTTTCGGAAGAATTGGCCTGACGGGATAGTGACCTACGAAATAGCTCCTGATTTTAGTAATTACAATTATGTAATTAAGTATATCATTTTATTTGTTTGTCGCTCGAGCATCGTGTAGGAATGTAGAAGACCAAATAACAATCATGACTATCTAAAAAAATCGTACAAATTACGTGTGTAGAAGTTTTGATACAGGAGGGAAATATGAATTTGACCTTTGGTTACTGATATTTCTATCGGTGTATTCGGTAACCGAATTTCGGTTCTTTGTAAGGAAGAATACAGTTTAGCTCGAAGCGGATAATCTTTCATTTTGTAAATTTCGATACCGTTCAACGGATACACACAAAATGTGTATGACTGGCGTCATAGTCCAACAATTCAGTGAAATTGTAAAATATATTTAACATTGTGTGTCGCCGATTTGATGCAGTTTTTGGAAGCTAGTCTCTACAAAATTAACTTATAACACTATATAAAATATATACACTTTATTTGTTTGTGACTCAAGCGTTGTATAGAACTAGGGCACGAAGTCACAAGAGTGATTATCCTCATCCAAAAATCGTTCACATTATTGTAAGAATCTAGGAACAGAAAGAAAATGTGAAGTTCACATTGTGAACTTTGGTAACTGAGATTTCAGTTCTTTGTAAAAAGAGAAAACCTTGACTCAATAATAACAATATCACCCATGGTGACTAACTGCTTAGCTTCTTCCACCACGACACGCAAAATGTGTTTTAATGGCTTCAAAGTCCAACAATTCTAATTAAAAAGTAATTGATTTGTTGCACTGTGTAGGCGATAATCTCAACTTTCATTGCAATTTTAGATGTTGGCTCATACATTTTAGAGAGCTGTTTTGTGGGATTCTTTCAGTTTTTGCATTTTTCCCTTCTAAAACAATTACAAAAAAGTCATTTCACTCATAATTAAATTTTGGACACTTTTCAAACTTGAAAGGATCATTCCACGAAAATTGTATCAAATTCTCGTATGCACATGACGAGAAAATATTTACAATTTAATCTATTGTCAGTTCTGATTAAATATCACCAGCGTTTTCACGATTTTTTAAAAAAATTATATATCCAAAAAATTCTTTAAAAAATTTACTATAGTTAATTTCTACATTGTATTCAATTTCATAGACACATTTAATTTGACAGGTAATGTACAACAGAAAAGTTTGGAGAAGGCCATGAAAGACATTGAACGGTCAACTTGTGTCCAATTTAAAAGGAGGAAGGATGAACGCGAGTATTTAATGATTGAAATGAACCATGGAAATGGCTGCAGTACAGACACTGACCTTCACAGAGGAAATCAAGTACAATTTGTTTAAAAATTCAATTAATTAGAATTATTCCGATTACTTCAATATGAAATCAATTCCGTTTTAAGGAATTACGGTATTTTTAACATGTGCCTGTACAATTGAGTTGAAGCTTTTAACTTGAAACATGATCGAGTGCTTCTTTCTCCATTCGCACATTAAAGTAAACAACTTTGTAGGAGACTAGATTCTTTTAATTGAATTTGAAGTATAAAAATTGGTCAAGTTTAATCCTGTAAAATGTTATTCAACTTCCACGCCGCTCAAAGAAAAAGACAAGTTGCTGACAGATATAAATTGACTAGTTCAAAGAGTCACGATATTCGTTGTTGTAAAAATCTAGTTTGCTTTGACTTACGGAAGTCAAGCAATATTTTAATTGCCAAACGTTGTCCATTCAACTGGTCAAATCCTTAAGTCTGAGGAAATATTTCCAATATTTTAACTCAATCGTACAATCCACCCACACAATTTCAATATTTTTTAATAATCCGTGTTCATCCGAATTAGGAAATGTCGTTGGATCCCGATTGGTGTTTGCAACATGGTCGAATCCTTCACGAATTAATGCACTCCCTCGGCTTCACCCATGAACATCAACGCCCGGATCGGGATGACTACATCAAAATATTCTGGAATAATATTTACCCGAGTGAGAATTTAAAAATCCAAAGTTTTTTCAGCATCACTTAATCGCAAATTATTTATTAATAAAATTTATTCTAATTGTTTTGAGGTGCAGATCAAAAGGCTCAATTCAGGAAGAAAGACTTTCCGCTGAGTTCCACCTTTGGATTTCCCTACGACTTGTCCAGCATCCTCCATTATGCAAATTGGTCTTTGTATGCTGCCATCGACACTTCTCAACCCATCATCATGCCCCTCGTAAACTCTCATCCATCCATCTTTCACACACACACATTAAATGTACATATCGTCCAGTGTCAATTGCAAATCTGTAATGAATTCTTTTACAGACCTCTGAACCGAACATGGGTCAAAGGATCGGACTGAACCAGATGGACGTGGACAAAGTCAATTTATTTTACAAATGCAAAATCTGACAAAGTACAAAACTCAAAATGTTCAATCGCACAAAATTCCTTCTCTTTCTCCGCAACTTTTTTTATCGCTAACAATTTGTAGTGTGCAATCGCAATTAAATAAATCAACCCGTTTTCGTCACACACAATTTTTTACTCAGTGTCTGAGATTTAAAGACATATTTCATTCCACAACAAATTTTACTACTCCTTCCCTTCTCCCTCCAAATCTCCGTTGACTCTTCAAAGCTAAAAGGATCTAATAATCAAATATTCTTTGCACACCCAATAAATTCCCGAAAAAAAATTCATTCTCTCATCTCTCCCTCCTCCTCCTCCATTTCCCAACAAAAATTAATTGTTGCTTTATTGTAGGTCTTGTCCTTGCTCGACATCCCGAGAGAGAGAGAAAACTTTCGATTTCTTTATACATATGTAAATTAAAACAAGAACTGGACTGGAATTGACTGGAAGTGGAGAGGCTTTTTTTCTCCCTCTCAATCCAAAAAAATGTGATCCAGTTTCGATCAAACCACACACACACACACACTAACGGACACACATTTTGTGTGTGTGTGTGTGTGTAGGATTGTATGCAAAGTCAAATCCCTGACATGTAATTACATATTTATAAATCTCTCCATTATTGTTGCAGTACCACTTCACACACACACCTTTATTTCATGTCTCACTGAAATCGAGTGTTCTCTCTCTCTCGTGTGTGTGTGTGTGTGCAGAAATGTGGACTCTTCAAAAAACTAGTTTGCAGCCTCAATCCTCTGGCTTCCTCTCTTGCGAAAAGACATTTTGATAATTATGGACTCACCTGGAATGAAAAGCTGCATCACATCTTCACTTTTGTATGCACCATATAAAGAAATCGAAAGTGAAGTTGAGAGGAGGGCGGGTCATTGGAATAATTAATTTCACTAAAAATTCAACGAGACGATTCAGAGAGGAGAGGAGGAGGAGAGGGGGAGAGAACTGGGATGGCATTTAAATTAGCACAATCGCAAAAAATTGGATCAATCAAGAACAACAAGATGCGGAAGCATCCATTGGATTACACGTTAGCGTTAGAGAGTAGCAATCGAAGAATTTAAGCAACCATCACAAATCAACTGGAGAGAGAGAAGAAACCACGCTTTTTTGGACAGAATCAACATTTTTAGGCGTGGTGCGTCTGCGGTGTGTGTATGTGTCATGTTTTGCCATGGCTCTAGATTTAGACATTAAGCGGCCAAGTTGAGGCCGAAGGTCGTCCAGCTGTGGCTAGTGTATCGGGCCTGTCAAAAAAATATGGAAAAAAATTTTCCCCTCCTTCCATCCTCCAGGATTTTTGGGTATAAATGGAGTGACTGGAGAGGGAGACAAATCATTCCAAAGCTTTTCTAAGTCATCTCAACTTCAAAACTTATCATCCAAAGTAGACTTTTGTCTCTCAACCTCCACACATCAACATGCAATCCGTAAATCAATCAATCAAAAATTAAAATTTATTTTATTTCATATTTTTCTGTGCGAAATTTTTCTTTGGGATTTTTGAAGTTAGCTCCAAAATAATTTTACAATTTTGATCAAAAATTTACAGTTCACCTTTGTCCTCCTTGTCGCCGCCTTGGCTGTTGCCAACGCCGGATATTTGGCCACTCCAGCTGTGAGCTACGCCGCTAGCTACGCCACCCCCGCCTACTCTTATGCCGCCGCCCCCGCCTACTCTTATGCCCGTGCCGCCTATGCCTACCCAGCTTACCGAGCTTCCGTAAGTTTTAATATTTTTTTGCCTAATTTTTGGTCAGGCGCTGGAACGGCGATCGAAAAAGGAGAAGAGCAAGAGCGAAAAATTAATTTCGAAATTTTTTCTTTTTGCAGTATGCCGCCCCCTTGACCACTGGATACCACGGATACAATGCCGGATATTACGGTTACCCATCATACGGATACCGATCTGCCTACGGTTATGGAACTTATGGTTCTTACTTGTATTGAACTTGACCCACAATTATCTAGGCTTATTCCTTCTCTTGTGTAGTTCCCTTCAAAAGAATTTTTCTTTTCACACTTAGTACTCACTTTGTATTTTCCCCCAGTTTAAAAATGTGATGGAATAATTGGCAAAATGTTGACAAAATAAATTAAAAGTTGAAATTTGGTTAATCTTAATAACTCCGAGTTGTTTGAAATTTTTTGCACATTTTTGCATGCGGATGGTAGTTGAGGATTCATGAATGAGGGGATTTTTGCGAGTTGTGCAAAACTCCAATTAGTGTAATGAAAGAGTATTGGAGGAGCAAACAAATATGTGGAAACTGGAGGTACAGTAACGTATTTCAAACAATAGAAGCGAAAAAAGTTGTGGTCATGATGAGGCCACTGGATTGCTCCTGTTTGCAGAAAAAATGGGATTTGTGGTTTACAAAGACAGTAGGCTGATTGATGTGTAGTGGATCTGGAGGAAAGGAGTGTGAGGTAAAGGCTAAAGGGGAAAAAACTTGTTTGGATAAATAATAGGATTTGTTAATCACAGTTAGCTGTGCCGTAAGTGTTTTTACACGCAAAGGTTCGCAAAGGGGGATAATGAATTGAATGCCACAGACAATAAATTGTAGACACACGTAATTTATTGTCAGCACCTTCCGCTTCAATTTTATTCTAGAGTAAATAATAATTAGGATGGGGGAGGACGGGCAGTAATAAGGAAGATTGTGGTTTCATGCTTTTAAAATAGAATTCTACCAAAATCTAAATAATTTAAAATTGGACAAATCAGTCTTGAAAGTCGACAGTCCCAACCATTACGTATGTTAATGACCTTCGTGAAATTGCAGCACAGAGACGTGACAATAAAAGTGAGTGGCGTCGAAGTTGAGCAATGAAGATTAGCAATTTTTTCGATTTTTGTAATGATTACTAAACATATTTTTAGGGTATTCGAGCATGTGGACACAATCATTTGGACACACGACTTTTGGACACCGAGCATTTGGACACCATTACAATTGACCAACATACACACGTATAAGCTACGTGTGTGTGATATGATTGTTGGAAATATTCTTTTTTTATTCTACATGTTCCTCAACATCGTACTTTATTGTGTTCAAGTCTATATAATTCCAGGAATTATATACACCAAATTTTCCAAGTTTTCAATTTACATTGAAACCAGTATGTGTGTCTGCAAACACACAGCTCTTAATCACTACAATGTTAAAGGATAAGATGATTCACGCTTTTCTTGGATTTCGTTTCGTAGGCTGTCTCCTTAAGGTTCAACCTAGAGTAATAAAACCCTTTGGTCAGTCTGACCACACACATTGTTCTAAACCTTCAAATTGTCTTTACTTTGATTCTCAAATCTAATAATTTTTTGTCTGGATAAATAATTTCATTTTATTTATTTTTACTTCCCTCACATCATTGTTCATTTAAAACTCTCCTCCCTCTCACAATTGATCTTACAATTATTTATAAAATAATAAAATAATGCCAAAAATAATTAAATCTTCAAGAGGAGCTGTCTTGTTCCACGAGGGATTTATATATAGAAGAACTTCAATAACGTCCGTAGGAAGTGTCAGTTGGAGGTGTAACCGGAAATGTGGAGGATGGATAACTCAATTCCGTGACGAATATCGAGTGACCAAGGAGCATGTGGGTCACTCTCCCCCACCAATTGAGTAAGTGGAGGACAAAAACATCAATTTTAAGTGCAAAATCATGATTTTCATATGCATGTGTGCGTGTATTTTTATTTGCAGGGAGGAGGTCATGCAAACAAAGAAGAAAATTAAGTCCCTAGCCCTCAGTCATTCGAACGAGAAACCTAGTGTGATACTGGACGAAGCCCTGATGGACACCTCGGTCTTTTCCGTCCCCAGCCTTCCAGACAGAAGTTCCTCAAAGGCCTCTATTCGCCGTTGGAGAAGAGTGATGGACGGAACGGAAAGAAAGAGAAATCCAACAAGAGGAGGACTAGTGATTCCCCAGGAGCTGACTTTGACAGAAAGAGGTCAACCCTTCCTTCTCTTTGACTCGAAGAATGATGACAGGATCCTCATCTTTGCGACACAACAAAATTTGATTGTAAGTAATTTTTTTAAAAAAACTACAAGTTATCATATTGATGATGATGATGATGGGTGTCAAATTTTTTAATAAAACAGGACTTCTCAAGAGCCACTGTGTGGTTCATGGATGGAACCTTCAAGTCCTGCCCACCACAGTACAGTGAAGTATATACCATCCACGCTCTGCAAAATGGATGGGTTTTTCCTCTCGTGTATGGACTTCTTTATTATCAAAGAGAGCCGGCATACCAAAAATTTTTTACGGTCATTAAGGAGAAGTCCGGGGTAATTAATATTTCGTATTTATTATGTTATATTTTGTTTGAAGTTTTAGAAATCGCTTAAGCATCATAAAAAATTACTGGAAAAAATTAGACATAATCAAAATATCTTACAAAATCACTGAAGAATCTTAAAAAGTCACTGAAAAATCTTAGAAATTCACTGAAAAATATATTAAAATCACTAATATAATCTTAGAATTTTATTGATTAACAAATTAGAAACTGTTTCGTAATTTGTTGTGCACTGATCAGGTTCTACTTCGGCCGGAAATCGTCATCTCGAATTTCGAGGTGTCTGCAATTAA
>WJFB01004287.1:0-10512 GCA_009870185.1 Pygmarrhopalites habei | reverse complement strand
GTTCAGGAGAAAAATGAACAAATATGTTCATTTTCACCTTTCACTCTATGACGTCAAGGGAGCAGATCATAGTGCGACTAACAGGTGCCCTCGATCATTACCCTCTAAGTACAAATTCCCGAGAGAAAGTTTCAAAAAATATCAATGTTTTGAAACTTAGTTAGTTTGTAAAAGCAGACCAAAGCTTTAGATACACCGGTTTGCGACCCTTTAAAGCATCTTTGTTACTCCACATCTGCAATCGAAAAAGGTAATGATTACAAAATCCAACAAAGCTAATCCTAAATGCTTTCTATGTACATTGTGCAATTTCACGAATGTTTGAGTCTAAATTAAGAAGGTCGTATCAGTAATTTATTTAGGAATGACTCTTCTTACTTAGGATTGGACTGTGACACATCTTTTTTGTATAAAAGAATGAGTTTTTTAAAAAAATACGTGTCTAGAGAAATCAAAATTTGTTGTTTAGTTTTTTTAAAAACATGAAGCCAATTGTTCTGTTTCAGAAATATGGCTAATTCACTATTGGGATCGTCCCTGAAATTTCGTGATGATCATTTTAATGAAGTTACAGATACGTATGTACACTCAGATCATTCTGATGGTACTCTCAACGATAAGACACAAGAAAATGAAGATGATGACGCATCTTCTGGAGCTGACCCTACCCAAAGTAATGATTCATCGGTCAACAGACAAATCGGATTATCTTCACCAAGATCTAAAAGGTAAATCATTCCAACTTGTAATCCAACAAAAATATTTTTCAACTTCAAAGTTTCTCAACTTCCTCCGCTACATTCTAAATGATTTTTGTGTACTTTGTGCAGGTCTGTCAAAAGAGGGAAAAATATTTCACAGTTCATCACGAATGTGCCGCGTAGGTCAGCATTTGCCAAACGTACATTCAAAACGATAGCAAATTCAGTAAGTGTTCAATTTCCATACGCCGTACTCACAAGTACAATCATTTATTGACCTTACTTGTATTTATTTTCAAAATTTATGTACTCCACTAAAATTGAAAGGTATTGAATTTGGAGACTGTGACTGGGGGAAAGGCCTTTATTGTCTACGAGTACACAGATGGTCATGATAAAATAATTCGTTGTGAAGCCGGAAGTAATAATCATTTTACCCTACACAGCTCAGAGTCTTCTTCAAGTCCTGACCCAAATAAATTTGTCGAAGTCGTATCGATTGCAGTCAAGGAATAAAATTTCAGACATTTTAAGTACTCTATCTGTTCCTTCATCCCAGCCACAAAATCAAAATAGTCATGGTGATGAACAGGTATTCATTAATATCTTTCATAATTTTCTTGGCAGCCAAAATTGAAATAATATAATGTCAAAAGAACAATAACAACAACAGAAACATTTTTTTGTGCAGTCTATGCCCTTCATCTCTCCCGTGCGTCAAAACACGAGGACTCGTGTACTTGGAAATTGTCTAAAATGTGGGCAAGAGGATGTCATGACCAATGGTCAACTTACACATGGAATTTCTGTTGTTTGCTCACATGGTTCAGGAAGGTCAGCGTGTAAAGGATCGGTCCACTTATATTGTCTTGGATTTCCATCAGCGATAGAGTCGGATGCTGAGCATATGCCTGATTTTTATTGTGATATTCACAAAGCCTTGGAATGGTAAATAAAATAAATGGGTTTGACCTACGAAATATGTTAAAGTTTGACCGATCATTTTTATTATATTTTTCGATAGTATAATATTTTAAACAGATTTCACAAGTTCATACTTTCAACGCCATATTTATTACCAAAGTGTTGCTCATCTATCTCATTATAAATCATTTCCAAATAATTCAATAATTCAGTACAATTGTTGTTCTTAGGAATGTATGTTTTGTAGTGGGACTGCCATGGGTCAGGGAGCATTAAAATTGCTTCTTTGATTTTCTTTTTAATTTCGTCGACTTTCCCTGTTAAATTGGATTGTCCGTATTGAAATGGGCTTGAAAATATTGGTAAATTAATGTGCTTCTTTCTAACGAATGATTTGTAGTACGTAAGCTTATTTGTAAAACAAAATGATACAAAATTCGAAAATTCTTTGCAAAGTTCAGTTTGTCCATTCTTATAGGAAACTAATGGCTTAACATCTTTTCCTGTCAATATCCCAGATTCTCTAATATACTTTCGTGTACTATGTATCAATTCAGAGTAGTCGTGCCTGATCTGCTCTCTGAAACCGCTGTCCGTATTCATCTCTAGCCTAGTCTTGACACAGTCACACAGCTGAAATTTTTAAAAGGTTGGATTTAAAGTCATAAATTTACAGCATACAAACATCAACACATTAAAAAGAAGTGTTACATTATCATTGTGCTAATGTGTCATACCTGTTCCAATAAATTCATTGATCCAGATGTCCGTTCCCATTGTTCTGATGTTGGTACTCCATGTACTGTCAGCAAATGTTTCATCAACTTATTTCTTTGCTCTAGAAGAAAATCGACGGACTCTGCGAAAGGACTTCTCTCAAGACGAAGAGACTGGACTCCAGCAATATTTAATGCCGCATTCGGCAAACTCAGTAAATAAAAAAGATCGAGTGCATTCAATTGTCTGTACTTAAAATTATTCAATCCATAAAATATTGAGGAGACAATCTCTCGAGACTGCAAAGCCACACTATTATTATTTTGGCGAATCGCAGCTCGCATAAGAAAGAGTGAATGTAGTACTGTAAAAGTGAAGTCAATTGCCAACTTCATATTAGGATTTTTATTGTTTTGTTGCCATTGACTAAATTCCTTCAAAGTCGGTTCCGTACCAGAGGCTGACAAGTCACGACAAAATTCGAAAAAAATTTCACGAGACATGGCTTCATAGAAGATCTACACAGAAAAGCATTTACATTGTGTAAACACATTAGTATTTTCGTTAGTTTTTTCAAATAGTAATTCAGAGAATAAGGAACTCTGTCATACCTGGAGTAGGGACCAGGACTTGTGGTGATCGACTGCATTCCGAGCGTACTCAATACTTTTGGTTGTTTTGAATCCACATAAATTTGCAACAGGGTACAGAAATACGTCAAAGTAGATTTTAAATATTGCTCGAACCAAATTTATTTCATAGTGTCCATTTCCTATGGAAAGTAGTTTAAATAGTCAATGAATAGTAAATAAATGTAGTAGTAAAATTTTGAAATTATTTTTTATGTCCAACATTTTAGTTGGATTAATACCTGGTCGTAGTAAAATTTTCTTGTATTTTCTGTCACAATGATCGGCCAATTCTTCTTCTCCATGAACATCTTTGCAATGACTTCTCAAGTTTTTAAAATCAATTGTTTCTGGACAAATTGTACATTGGTATTTACACTCTAATATTTTTTGTCCTAACAAATATGGGATCCCATCACAGTAAACACACACGAAGTTACGTACTAGTTCCTTGTCACAAATATCCACAATGTAATCGAAAATAGTCTCAATTGATTTGAATGAGCTGGGAGAAAGATTCAAAGTTTTTTGATCATATACTTTAACTCTGCTATTCCCTTTGTCAACTCTGTCATAATTCAGACCAGAGCTATGAATATTCACAATATTTCCCAATGTGATGTTATCTGTCACAGAGACACTTTCATCATTGTCTACAACTATTTGAGACAGTACCTCAGAAAAAATAGTCTCCATAAAACTTTGACGAAAGCTTCGATGGATATCTCTTGCTGTTCTTTCAAATTCTTCATAGCGTTGAATGTGGAGTATCAGGGTTTTTAAAAATCAAAATTGTTGGAATTTCCAAAGTGTATTGCAATTTGAGAGCATCATTTTCCTGAAATATTGAGTTAGATGTTACTACTGATGAATTTGACTGTCCGTGGGGAGATACCGAAGACTTCATTCCAACCATCTGTTGATTGTCGATAGCTGTAGAAATACAAACACGGAGGGACGAAAACAAAATTACAATTTAACTCCTACAAGGAATACACTAGATATGTGAAATAAATGATATTTTATATACCAATATGAATGTCTCCTTCCGGAACAAAATTAGAAACAGGAACTAAATTGTTTAAGGTCTTTAAAATAGTTGAATAGCATCCACCTCCAGAATTGTGTCCATAAATATTCACAGCCTGTTTTGATCCAGTGAGACAATGTAGATAAATATTTTCAGCCAAGGAAGAAGGAGAAATATATTTGGAACTCATGGCACAAAGTAATGCTTCCACTGACTTGATTAAAAATCTTGTACGACGAACGGAATTCCCATCATTGTACCTAAAATCACAATGATTAATCTGAATGATGAATACAGGTTTGTCAGGTTGGAATTGAATCATTGAATAATATATGTTATTATCGTTAGGAATTTTACAATTTACAAAATGCTTGTACTTTAGGATAACTATAACATTGGGAAAAGGAGACAACAACAGCAATCTTTTCAAAAAAGAATACCTCAGATCGACGGCAGACTCTAAAAAAGATTTGACAACTGGTAATTCCATGCTATTCCAAATAACATTATTGTCATCAACAAACAGACTTTTGTTTCGATTTTCCATACTTTGACTGAGGAGAAGAGCTTGTAAGGATTCATGCTGAGAATGACCAAGAGCTGAAGCAATCGTTTTTAGTTCCAACAAAGTAAATACACCACTCTTAATTTGATTGGCGAAGACTGAGACATCAATTTTCTTCTCTACAAATTTAAACGCACAAAAAAATTGCACAATTAAGAAAAGCACAAGATAAGAAAACATTGTGTGTGTGAAAAAAATGAATAATACCTTGGTTCTCAATTCTAGTCTCTACAGATACTTCTAGTTCTCTTCTATTTGTGCAGTACCGGGTTGCTGTGTTAATACAATTTGAGCAAATAAGAAATTTTTTTGGAGGTGGATGAGAAATTAAATGGGAATTCAAGTCAGAACTTTGAAATGGTCTTTTTCTAGTTTTTGACACTGCCTTGTCTTGGAGAGATTCTGGAACGACATGGCACAATTCATTGCTGCACAATTTTGCAGGTTCCATTTATAAATTTATGACAAGCGTTAACTGTTTTCAGATATTGCAAAAAATATCTAGAATTTTTTTGGGAATTTGTACTTAGAGGGTAATGATCGAGGGCACCTGTTAGTCGCACTATGATCTGCTCCCTTGACGTCATAGAGTTGAAAGGTGAAAATGAACATATTTGTTCATTTTTCTCCTGAACATATTTGTTCATCCGATGAACATATATGTTCATGTGTGCCTGACTGAATTATATACCAGTGACCCAACCTTTCAACTTTTGACTGATAAAGAAAGAGACGAAACGACAATGGTTGTCATTAAACAAGAATTTGGAAACTACTGGGAATATTTTCGGATTGGTATGAAAATGAATGGACGATTCAGATGGGCTCATAACAATGATGTTGAGGATGATTTTTTGGTGACCAATACCCGCATCTTTTATACAAACTGTTTGAATGATACAATGAAGGAGATGGTAGCTAGGAGGGTAGATGTACTTTTGAGTTCAGGGATTTATACACAGTGGGCTAGATGGCTGGCTGAGGGGACGAGCAGAAGGGTCATGAGGGGGTTGAAGGATTCCAGTGGAAATTATAATGGGAAAGGGGAAAGTGGTCAAGCTTTGTCTTTTGTCAATTCGGATATTCATTTGGTTTTCCAAATTTATGGGATGGTTGGAGGGGTTGCCGTTGTCCAAGGTCTAATCGAATTGTTAGTAATATTATTAACCTATTAACTATATCATTCAGTGTTTACAGTGTTTTATTATTTATTACAAGTTTGCTAGTAGCTACACAAGCGAAAATGCTCTTTTCACAAGTTATTCACTGAGGAGGACGAAATCTCTAAACTTTGTAATTTGGCGGGTAGGTGTAGCCCAATACTAGAAACAAAAGAAAATTTATTATTTTACTGCATTTTATTTAAAATACTTGTTTAAATCATTAGCAAGGAAACTAATAAAGAGTGAGACAGACTCACGTCGCTAGACCCTCCAAAAAATGTGTTGACATGAAGACCATCTGTGACTAGATTAGGGTACTGTGGAATTCGCCATACAATATTGTCATATCTTATGGCCTCCACTCCATTGTGTTTAATACCCTAATAAATCCACATATAAATAATTACTTTTTTTTAATTAGTCAAATTAATTATTTTACTATCAAAATTATAATTACCAGGATCCCATCTCTCTGACCAACAGTATTGAGTGTAACTCGAACTTCCAAGTCATTCCATTCTCCTTTTTTGAACCTGAAGGCCCCTGTATTTAGAGCCCATCCATAGACAGGGGCACAGTAATTGTGGGGCATTTCACAAATGGCTGGATCTTGCGCTTCCCTATTAGCATAAAAATAGGCTTCTCCATCTCCATTATCCCGCCACATGACACGAATACTGAAACAATCAACGGCTGGATCCCCTCCACTACAATCTTTCTTCCCACCCCAAAGACCAGGCAATTTCCCACCATGGACGAAATTAAAATCAGCTGGGAAAAAGACAGAGTAGCGGAAAATGGCCGTGTTTGTTATACGATGATTTGTAGCCAAGCCAAATCCACCAGTTCCAACTGGACTTTCTGCATAACTTCCAGCAGGATACTGAACGTCGATCCCACCACCACTAGCCCATAGAAAAACGTTTTGTGCTCCCCAGTCCACATGAACATTTCCAAATGCTTCTGATAAACTACTTTTACTAAAATCTGCCCTGAAAATTTCAGCTCTAACTCCGTCGTCACTGCCATTGGCTGGTTTTGCGTTGGTCAAATTTATTGTGGCAACAGCCACACACAATACAGTTAGAAAGACCTTCATTGTCCAGTGAAAATTGAAATGATGCAAATTAATTAAGATTAGAAAAACGTTTTTATATATACTTGGTGTAAAAAAATGGTGGACACTTGAGAATAAAACACCTGGTCATCAATAGTTGGACGATCAATCAATGGGACGGATGTCCTGTCATTTGACCTTATCTATATTATCTATTTGACTATTTTGACATTTAATGGTCAACTCATTTTGTAGACAGTTCACCTTATGGAAAATTCATACTATACTTCAAAAGTCAGTTGTTCCTAACAAACTTGTCAGTTGAGATAAATTTGATGGATGTTTGTTGGAAATTTGGAACAATTGTTAAATAAACGATTATAAATTATTATATTATATTATATTCTAATAATTCATCTTGTAGAAATGCACAATTTCTTTCTATTTTAAGTTTTTACTTCGATATTCTACCTTTATTACGTTTTCATTTTACAATTATTTCTGTAATCTTTTTGTTCACTTATGTTCTGTTTTCCTTTTCTAATCATTGTCTGTCACCGTTAATGAGTTTGTTTGGAAAAAAGTTCTTGCACTTACTTGGATTAACTCAGAGCCATCCATAAGGATTTTTAACTAGGAACAATTTTTTCAAAAAAGGGCAAATTTTTTCGAATAAAGGGCAATTTTTTTCGAAAAATGGGGAATTTCTTGCAAAAAAAGGGAAAACTTTTCTAAAAAGGCTGTGGTGGAATGCGCAAAAAAAGCTTTTTTATTGGTTTTAAGGGGCATAATACTGTGAACAATTATATAGGGCTAGGAACAAGGAAAAGGGGCAAGGAACATTTAATTGTTCCTAGTTAACATGTTATGTGTGTCTCTGACCTGACCTTTGTCGACATGTTTGGCCTTCAAGTGCTCTCGGAGACTTTGGGCATAGTTTGTCTCGAAGGGACAATTCGGGCATTCGTATTTCTTCTCCAGGTGAGGATAATGGGTTCGGCGGTGTACCCTCAAGTTTCCCGGTGTAGTAGAACCGAAGGGACAATCATTCTCAGGGCATTTGTAAGGATTTTCGCCTGTGTGGGTTCGCATGTGCGCGTCCAAGAAATCGGATCTAGGGAAGGACTTTTCGCACAAATTGCAAGGATGGCTTTCTTTGTCGGCCGCGGCCGACTGCAGGCGGGAACGATGAGCTTTTCCGGATTTTGGTTTCATTTTGAGTGGCAGAATTTGAGGGTTTGTGGAGCAGCACTTTCTGATATTTTCTCAGAGAGGACTTTGGACTCGGAGGTAGCCCATTGATAAGCTGTAGTCCAGACTTTCAAAGTACGAGTTGGAGTAGTAGCAAAAACCTTTGAATTTATAAGAGCCCCATTTCTTTCCTTCGACCAATCAGGCAACAAATTCTCATCCAATATTCCAAGAAATTGATTGACCGGAAGTCTTTCACGGAGGTTATACTCCTCCTTAATTATCCTGTTTGTCTCTTCAAGGGCATTATTTGTACTTGGAAACCCAACTGCGGCTTCCTCGTACCAGTATCTTTGTTTAGCAAGCCATTGGTCTTCAAAGTATTTGATGAAATCAGTAAACTCGGGGCCTGATCCACCTCTCCATTTCTCCACAAATAAAATTGACGCTTTGTGAAATTCTTCATTGGACTGAGAAATCTNTGGAAACCCAACTGCGGCACCCTCGTTCCAGTATCTTTGTTTAACAAGCCATTGGTCTTCAAAGTATTTGATGAAATCAGTAAACTCGGGGCCTGATCCACCTCTCCATTTCTCCACAAATAAAATTGACGCTTTGTGAAATTCTTCATTGGACTGAGAAATCTGAAGGAATTCGATGTCATTTACGATTTTTCGTCGGATTTTACCCTCAATTTTGAATTTCCCCAGATTTGACTTAATGGCTTTCTCGACATGAAACCAGCACATCAGCCGAGTAAATCCTTGACCAAAATCATTTTGGAATCCATTATAGATCGCTTCAGCAGCATCAGCAACCAGTATACTTGGATTGTAGTTGATATTGAACAATTTTTACATTCCATCTTTCAACGACCGAAAAATAAACTCGCAGTCCTCACTGCACTCACCTATTTTGAAAAAAATTAAAATATAATTTTAGTTCTTTGGTTTTTTTTGGTAATTAAAATTCAAAAGACAGTATTATTTGAAATCTAAATCTTTACTGTAACAAAGAGCCACTCCAATAGGATGAAATGTACGAGTTTTGTCCGTTGTCCAAACAATAATAACGGGATATCTATTCCAATTCAATTTGTAGGTGGCGTCTTATACAATGTGTCCACATGATGACCAAAATTCCATAAGGCGTCTTGTTGTCAAAAAAGTTTTTAAATCAGGTTCATCGTCGTCCATTTCAACTGAAATGTGACTGGAGATCACAAATGTCTTATCCGGATCAACTGGAATTTCACTTCTCAAATCACAAAAGGCTTGGAGATCAGCGGCACTAACTGTTGCCGGGCCGTATTTTTCCTCCGGTATGCGGAAAGAAATGATGTCAACTTGGATTTTTTTGGCTCATCAAGTCCTCTTTTTCTTAAAGCAGAAAGAATTCATTTGAATCTGGTCACACCGTCCTCCAAGAGTTTAATCATAACTTCTTTTATTTCATTGGAACGTCCTCTTGACTTTTTTAAAAAAGCCCTCATGTTGAAATTCTGACCGATAGAGGGAAACCTATGTTTAAAGTTTAAAAATTGTGTTTTAGTGTTAGCCTAAAGAAAAATTAAATTGAAGCGTTCGCGTTCAAAAGATAAAACAACGGTATAAATAAAATTCATTTCAGTGATAAACTGACCTTGGAAGGATGGTCAGAGTGGAGCAGAAGGTACACTCCAGCGGGACACTGTAGTAACTCTTTGCTTCGATGCGAAGATTTGTTGCACCGGAAGAATCTTTTTTCTCCTTCCATGGGACGAGATTTTACTGACCGACTCCAACACTTCTCATCATCAATGACAGTCATGGCATCTGATAGGCTATCAAAAGTTCTTTCCATGATCCAAACGTGACCCATAGCTCTTCTCTTTTTTGAGCGAACCTCATTGCTAGACTATTCTGTAGACTCCGTGTCAGAATGATGATGACGGAAACTTGGAACTTCCTCTAGTTGACTCATCTGAACAGTTAATGATACATATTTTATATCTTTTATTTAATTACCATACTAAGTCATAACTATCAGTTTTTAAATTTCAATTTTTAATTATAAAGACATATACACAAACAAACGCACACACACACCCCAAATCCTGTAATTTTGTGACACACAAATTATAACAATGTCAATGTCAAAATAGTCACCTTATTATCCTGAATTTTCAATTTTCAATTTTCAATTTGAATCTCAATTTTCTGTCCGAAAGAATTTGACAACCAATTTATTGAATGTATTCCTCCAACGATAATAAAAGTTTGCAATTTGAACTTTGTCCAAAGAAGACCAGAAAGTGCTGTACTACATTGCCAGCCGAGTTGAAGGTATGTAAAGGATTAAGGACCTGAGTACTTCTTGGAAAAAGGACCTTTCTCAGTGTAAAATTAAGCACAAGACGAGATAAGGATTGACTGTTTCTACCCAGGATAGTACAAAAAGTGTGTCTAAATATTCACATGGCCAATGCATACATGAATGTTTTTTTCATTTTATTGACAACAATAAATTTTTTGCTTAGTTTTTAAAAATTTAACA
>WJFB01004286.1:0-10520 GCA_009870185.1 Pygmarrhopalites habei | reverse complement strand
ATCTTTGGTTAGATTTTCTTTTATCGTCCGTGTTCACGGGGTGATAAACAATCTTCGCGATTGCGACCTGTTCTTAACACGTTAATAAAGGCAATGAAATGGAAATGAAATGACAGTCTTCGATTTATTGACTTTTAAAATTTATATAATTTAAGTCAATTTTTGGATTACCAGGAGTCTCTCATTTTTCCCTGTAGGGAAGGTCAGTCTAGAGGAATTTCAGTTGTTTTCGTCAAGGGAAAATGGGTTTTGTAGCTGGCGGTCTAATTCAATTATTTACTGAATATTATTAAATATTAATATAAATAATACTAATATAAATTTTATATTTGCAAGTTTTGTTGGTGTGTGCCAAATGTAGCTGAAATTACACTGAAGAATCCGAAGACAAAGGAATGGATCGACTACTCATTTAGTTAAGTATGTAATAAAATTCAACGTTGAATAACTTAAGTAATTGTTATAAAACAAAGCCGAGTTAAATAATATGGGAAAAAACACTCTGTCAAATTGAAAAACCAAAGTTTTATGGTGATCCCAAGGCAAGAGTTACACAAATTATGAAAGGTTTGTGGATGCGTACTCAAGTTAATGATATAGAGGGACCATCCCAAGTTGAGACAGTTCATTATTTATCCTCCTTCGCCCTAAGAGAGTGGCAGTGTAAATAATCTGTTGACTAAACTTTTGTCTCTTGACGTGGTACTCAAAAATTGATTTTGCTAATCCAATTTCGAAGGGGCATTCCAAGTCTAAAATTTCAACTTGGGATGGCGATGGTCACTCTATTTTTCATTACCTTGAGTACGCATTCACAAAGCTTTCGTAATTTGTGTGACCCTTTTGACCCCTTTTGTGCATTGTGACTCCCTGACAACTTTTGGTTTTCAATCTCACAAAGTGCTTTTTTCCCATTGCATATTATTTAACTATATTTTTTAACTCGGGTTTATTTCATAAATTAAATTATTCAACGTTGACTTCTGTTACTCAACTAAGTGAGTAATCGACCCATTCTTTAGTCTTCGGATTTTCCAGTGTAATTTTAGCTACATTCGAGAAGGCCATCCTCGACACACACCAACAAAACTTACAAGTATAAAATAATATTCAGTAAATATTTTAATTAGACCACCAGCTACAAAGCCCATTTCCTCTTGACGAAAACAACTGAAATAATGTTGCTCACACTAATTCCTAAGTCTACAATTTACACGGGATTTAAATGGAGTCACTGGTCCTTTACTTTACCCTTCGAGTGGGATGCCAGGAAGGATCGTTTCGTCTACAGCACTTCTACTTCCAGACGATTTGGTCCGATTTCCAGTATCATTTTGATGCTATGGGCTGCAGGATGCTTACTTCGTAATCTCTATCATGTGAACAAGGAATTGGGATCTAAACAACGTAATTCTAATTCTGTCCTGGAGTTCTACACCATCATTTTCCTCATATCCTCCACTGTAGCCTGTCTCGCCCTTCAATTCGTCATTCTGAATCACAGGGAAGAAATTCCTGGGCTGGCCAGGGCATGGATCCAATTTGCAGAAGGATTTGAAAGTAAGAAATATAGTTTTAGAAATTATTTCATGTCAAATTCCTGTTCCTACTAATTTCTTAGCCTGTGATCAAAAAGGCACGCACCCATTTTTGGCTATTTCTTTCAAAATCAAAATTAATTAAGATGGAAAACATTACATTTGAAAAAACTGTGCGATTGACTGCTATTGATTGCTTGTAGGTAGATTCAAATCAAAATCAAAGACACTCAAACTTCGTTTGCAACAACTGGTCAATGGAAAAGAAAAATCTTTCAGAAGGAAGGACCAATTTTGGGCTCGTTTTTTCAAAATCTTGTACTATATCAACAACCTAAATTTAATTACATCACCCCTGCATGCTTTTCAACATCCTGACGTACGATACATCTCCTTTCCACTGGACAAAGGTCAAACGCAGACAACTTTTGATGACTATGTCCGGTCAATTGTGTCCGTCCTTCTCGTTTTCTGTTGGACAGTCATCCTTCTCACAAATATGTATCTGTGCATCTTCACATGTATCACCAGTTTTCAAGTTGCCCATGGAGCACTGAGGCAACTGTGGTAAGTACCAGAGATGACGCGAGCGTTTTAAAAATTATTTTATTTTTGTGAAGAATTCGTACTCACTACGAAATTTTGCTGTACGAGTAGCCCAAATCAGAAAATCTACTGGACCAGTTCAACTCTTCGTAGTCCTGGTGGTTTTTTAAGACTCCACAAAGAATTGAGTCTACTTGTAAACAAGAGTGCATCTTTGTTTGCAGATGCGTCTATGATTTCTCAAACTTTTGTCCTGCTCAATATTATCCTCCCATTTTTTGCTTCGATCAAAGCAGAAGAACCACAAGTGAAACTGATGAATCTAATCTCCGTTTTTGTCAACTGCACCATCTACTTTCCATCGACTATGGTTGCGGGTGGGATTTTTGAAAAGTCAAAGGAATGTCTTGACACGTGGAGGAAATGGACGGGGAAGTATGGAAGGAACAGAATGCTAGAGAAACAATTCCGGGCTGTTAAAGTGATGAGAATTAATGTGGGACCGTTCTTCTTTTATGACAATGCTTTAGTGGCAAGTGGTGCACAGTTTGTGTGGGATCAAACCATTAGTCTACTTTTGGCTAATCCATAAATTAATTGAGTTATTTCATTTTGGTCTTCTTGTCTACGACGTAGTCGATTGTCAATCATAATTTATGTTGTAGTTACAGCTTTTAGCTTACATGAAGTCAGTTTTACAGGATATGTGAATGCACCTTAGTCAAGCCTAGTTATCAAGGTCCAAGGAATCTTCATGATTAGCTTCAAACTTAATAAATAAAATTTGAAGCTTATACAATTCCTTTACATGAGAAAGTCACGTGCAATGGAAGTAAAATTTAATCCACTTTTGACCACATTAAGTCACAAACATTCAGTGAACACATTGTCTTCACAAATTCATTTAGAATTAGAATCTTAACTTAAGATGATCGAGGCCTGGCAGTAAGGAAAAGTGAAAACCAATACCTCCACTCATTCGCTTGCCCAAACTGGATTTAATATGTTGTGTGGCGTTGAAGTTCCACAATTTATGCACGAATAAAACTCCATTTAATTTTGCCCCTTCATACAAGTCTGTTGAGTAAAAAAAGCCAATCCACGCTGTACCTCTCAAGTCCAGTTCTCAAAGAAATTTTCATGTCACATTCCATGCTAAGCAGATAGAACATTTATGGCTGTATTCTCTTTTACCCGCATTTTTGGCGTCGATAAAATTCACACATTAAATTCAACTATGTTATAATGTAAGTTAGATACTTGTGCACTATTGAATGTACTCATTGTATTGTGTGTTGGCAGTAAATAAAGAAAATATGGCATTTCGCCATCAGAAATTTCGACATTTTCAGTACAAATTCGTGTAAAAAACAGACCAAGGACTGACACGAGGCCAGAGGAGAGCCAGGAGATTAGCAGTTCCTGATGGATATAGCATTTGTGATCAAGAAAATATAGGAAGGATTTAATTACATGAGTATTATGCAATGATATTTCCAACTTTTAGGTGAAAAATCGAGTTGTGTGATATTTTTCACTCCATTCGACGACTCAGCATCAAAATGACATAAAATTGTTGCGCTTCGACGCCGCATACGAATATTTGCTTAATAAAAGTCAACAAATAGGTTCTTAAAGGAACAGTATGAACAGAATCTCTGAGCATATTTAAACGCAAATAGAAAAATATTTAAAGCAAAGCAATAAGGCTTCATTATGCAGTCGATTGTCTGATTCCAAGAATATTCCAATTCTTAGCCTTGTGAATTTTTTGGAAAGCAATTTAGCGAAAGTAATCACCCATTATAAATACGTTTTAAATTAATTTAAGCGCTCGCAGTAATTACAAAAAATTTGCCTGATTTTAAGAAAAAACAACACCTCGTTAAATCGTACATGAAATACTCTACAGCCCCACGAAATCTATGAACTGCAGCACCCCATCCAGAATTTTTAATGTAAGAGTGGCGTCGAAGTTTAACAGCTTTGTATAAAAAAAAATGTAAATTCGCTAAAAGTTCAGCTCAGATGAAAAAAACAGTTTGTGCTCTTTGACAGTCTTCGAATCCAAGACTTTGATTAATTAAAATTGAAAATGATTAGATTTAATTTTGATTACCAGGAGTTGTCAATTGTCCAGACTCATTCTCATTGATGTCCAGAAGTCTAGCTGGAAATCTTTCCTCTCTACTTTTCCAGGATGTCGTAAGAGAAGTCGTAGCAACAAGTCGTCGCTTTTCTGGTTCCCATCCTCCGGAATTCCCACATTTTCTGGAATCCATATTATTGAAATTTGAATTCTGTGTGTGTGCAAAATTTGATGAAAATTTGGTATACACATTTAGCCACTCTGGCGGCTTTTAAATTATCCTGTTGCAATGTCAGTCGGATAATTTGTAGTAGTGTAAACTAGGATTGATAAGATAAATTTAAATATAAAATGCTTTTATTATGAACCTGTCTATATTTGTGAGTGAGGCGATGCGATGTGTGTGGGAGGAGGGGGAGGGAGAACTTGCAAAATCAAATTGCATGTAATATTGACATTGAACAGGGCAAGGTGTCCCTATGCATTTTAACGAATTCAAATTAAATCAACAGTTGAAGGCCACACTTTTGTAAAGAGCGAAGGAGTGTGAAATTTTTCACACACACTGATGACATTAATAATAAACTGGTTGACAATACTCAATGAGGGAATCGGAATAGACAGTATTTACTTTTAGTATCCTCACTAATTCCATGGGAATTAACATCCCAACTCGGGATTCCCGAGTGAGCGTGTATTTAAATGAATTAAATCAATTTATTTGTTTGATTTTTATTTGAGATTCTGAAGAACAATCCGGAACAGCCGAAACCGAATTTCATTGGTCCCTTTCAAAATGACAGAGCAAATAAAATGTTTGCAGAAATGCAGAAGTGTAAATATTTGTGGATGAAGACTGGCTAATATTGCAGACCAAAATTGTATGCATAACTTAAATGTGAATTTGTAGTTTTCAGCTTAGTTTAGACTTTATTCAAGTGTCAGGCATTTGAGTAATAAAAAAATCAATGACAATCTCAATTTCCAATACGGACACTACATCAGTTAGTCATTGTTATTACACAAATCAAATAGTAGAGTCAAATCGAAATACTAGTAACAAATGAATTTAATTAGAAGTTAATGTAGAACAGTAATAAATAACTGTGGGAGACTCCATGTGTACTTTAATTATGTTTTCTATGTATGTGTGTACAATACAAATATTATTTTTGCTTGTAAACAATTTTTAGTAATTTTATAACCATATTTCTATAAATAGGGAGTTGAAAATGTAACCTGTAAATATGAAAAAGCATTTTTCAGGATTTTACACCCAACCATAAAATTGTGAAGCTTCGACGCCGCTTGCATTCATTTAAGAATTTGGTGTTTGTGTATAGAATTAAGAAGTAATCCCTGCTGCAGATCTATTTACTGTAATTATAATCCAGTTTTCAACTCTCTTTTTTTTCGTCATGTTTATCGTAATTAACTCATCATCATCATCGTTCTAATTATTTCATTAGTGAATCAAATCTTTAACCTTTTAACATTAGAGCTGGGTTGAATTAAAGTGGCTATTTTATGGATTGATGATTTGAAACTTGTCCAGTTTCCATTGTCACTTTAAAGTCCATATTTATGAATGCAACGTTTTATTGCACTTACCAATCATTTCAAACCTACGACACCAGCCAGCATCAGTTAAAAGTTGCATACCAATTAATTATTGTATTTTTCTTCTTCTTGTTTTATAACATTATAACGCCATTACGAACTGCAATAACTTCATTATTTCGTGCTACACTAAAACTACATATGTCTTACCACCACTAATTGGTGACAATGAACTTGGATTTATTCAAATACAACGTTATTTTCTTCATCTTCTGCACTTTGCGAAAACAATTTTTTGCACGTCAAATCGCACCCAGCATTACATGTAAATCATACAAAAAAGAATCTTCTAATCCCATTCCATCCCAACTCATTTACATACCTTTCAATTTCTCTCAATTTCATTCCAGCAGAATGATCCCATGATTATCTCACTGGATATTCAAAGAAAACAGAACTTGTACATGTGTGTTTGTGTGTGTGTGCTGTCAAGAAGAAATCAAATGCCAAAAAATTGGCCATGAAAAAGCGTCTGGCTAATCACATGGAGACTCTTGTTGTTTTTGCCCATGTTATTGACTGAAGCTTATAATGCTTGTATATAAAATGCAAAGTCGTCCTTTTATCTCCTCACCTTGATTTGAATTACCTGTTTCAACTTGAATCCTAATTGCTTGTTGCTGACTGCCTCCAGCCTCAAACCCCATCATTAAAACGTGATTCATACTCCTCTCCGTTTCTGCACTGTTGCTAAAAACAAAGATGCATGTGACTCCAGTCCCAGCCGGACACACACACACAAATGTTGGATTTTACATCATATATTTTTGAGGAGGAATCATGTGGATATGAAGCAGATATGAAGAGCACGTGATTTGGCATTGTATTTAATAATCATGGTAGATAGACTCTATCTGATAAAGACAAAAGAGAGGCTGAACTCATCATAACATTCTGTCACGTGGATTCAAAACTCAACAACTTGTATATACGCACACTGACGTAAGTACGTTTAATAGGGCTTGACCATGAGAGGAGAAAGAGGGGGAGGGGCTAACCTTGACAAGGCAATTGAAAACCTTTTTTAGGCTGTGGTTTTATGAATAAAAAATTATTTACCTCATCGCACTCCCTATATGAAACACTGCCATTTACTGGAGCTACAAAGCACAGTACAGATTGCACTGTCAAGTTGAATGACAGAATTAAATGTACTTTGTTTGTGAAGCGTGATTTTTAAAGACAAATATTCTGTTGTGTGTGTGTGGGGNNTGTGGGGGGTGGGGGGATTTACACAGTTGGAAAAACAGTATTATTCTTTGAAGGATGGATCTCCTTCTGGAAATAGTGTTGGGATTGGTTGGGATTTTTATCCTGGCATTCTACTGGACAAACAGAAGGCCAAAAAATTACCCACCGGGTAAGACTAACTCCAAGATTTCCTTTCAAGCGACAGTACCTTAGTTTCAGAGGGCCAGTTTCGCATCAAAAACATTTGAGCGGCGTCTAAGTTTGACGCTCTAGCATTAGTGAAAAACGGTTGACATTTCTGTATACCTACTCTGTAATAATTACTTTGTAAAAACTGATCCAGTTCGTTTTTTATAATTAAATAGGACCGTTCGCATGGCCATTGTTAGGAAATATACCAGAGATTGCACTCAAAACCAAAAATGGAGCCATCCACTTTCTTCTTGAGGAGTATTCTAAAACGTATGGGAAGGTCTTGGCCTTTCAATTGGGGTCATTTAGGTACAGTTAATTCTGGAAGGAAAATCTTTGGAATTATAAAATGAAGTTAAAATTGGTTTTTTAATTGGAATGACCATTATATTTTTAGGACTGTGGTACTACACGACTACCAGTTAATTAAGGAAGCCTGGAATCATCCCAATATTCAGGGACGACCAAAAATTGTTCCCGCAAAACTGAGAACCGGTGGAGATACACGTGGTTGGATTTTATTCTTCAAATTATGATTAGACATGATTTTTTAATACTGATTTTTTCCATCCTAAATATCTGTTTCTAAAAATCTGCTTTTTTGGTCGTTTCAAAAAGGCATTATATTCCAGGAGGGAGAAGAATGGGCTGGTAAAATAATATTTTTTCTTGACCAACACATTTTTTATGGAATAAAATTAAAATAGTAATAAATTGTGAATGGTACCATCGTAGAACAAAGACGGTTTACCATACGCCAACTAAGAGACTTGGGGTTTGGGAAAAAGTCAATGGGTGAGTCAATGTGTCTAAATAGTTTACATAAATTACGCCTCTCATGAATCATGAGTCATGATCTTAATTTATATTGCCATGTAAGAAGGAAGTACTGACACTAAATGAATGCTGGTTTTTTGTAGAGGCACTTGTGGTGGATGAAGCCCAAGGTTTAATTGAGGATCTCAAAAAATTTTCCGGAAAACCCATTTCAACACAAAATAAATTCAATGTTGCCGTAGTTAATGCCCTCTGGCAAATCACAGCTGGAGAAAAGTATGCGAACATTTTTTCAAAAAAATAATCAAATGTTGAAATTATTATTACACTCTGATGCACGAATTTTGGCACACATCCTACTTTATTCCACCACCTTTATATACCTCTCGAGGTCTCGCTAAAATTTAAAAAATGAGACGTTCCAAAATTTGTGTGTCGGATCTTTATGAGCTATTGACATTAAATTACACGATATTGTCGTTCAGGTTTGAACGGGATGACCCAGTGTTGAAAGAGATCCTTCAAGCCATTACACGGTAATTTTTAATTTTCCTACATTTCTTTCAGTACTGATACCTGTGAATAACAAGCATATTTATTACCAGCAATTTAATTTTTAAATTGTGAATATTAGGAACACGTCTGGTGGTGGGAATCCATTGGAAATCTTTGGAACGTTTATTCCATGGACGACAAAACTCATTCCAGGTCTCATAGGATGGGCTCAAGTTCAGAAGGACCAGCCCACCGTTTTTAATTTCCTCATGAAGTCAGTCAAAGCTCGTCTCCAATCTTACGATGGAGAAAATCCAGAGACTTTCATGGATGTTTTTATTGATGAAATCAAAAAATCAACCAATCCAAATTCCAGCTTTCATGGAAAACGTGGAGGTAATTTTGAAATTAAATGCACTGCAATAATTTTTTTTATTATTATATGAACAATATGACATGATGTTGTGTTGTATTGCATTTCAGAATTGACACTGGCTGCCGTAAGTTGTTTACAAACGGAATTCGTTCAAAGGGATGTTGATTTTTAGTTTTTCAAAATTTTCAAAATTTTTAATCTCTCTTTCAAATAATTGGACAGACTCTCACTGACCTTTTTGATGCTGGGTCAGAAACCACAAGGTGCGCTAAACGGTTATTTTACTTGTTGAACTTTGACGCCACTTTCCAATTTCTTGGGGTGTTTTGTTTTGGAAGTAGCCAAAATTCACTGAAACGGCGTCGAAGCTAAGCAATAAAACTGTTGGATGAATTGAACTCTAATCTAAATTAATTCTTATGAATATTAGTACGACATTGACCTGGATGGCCCTCTTCTTGTCATTGTATCCAGAGAGACAAAAGAAAGTACATGCAGAGATTGACCGTGCACTGGGAACAAGTTACCCTACACTTGATGACAAATCACGGTAACTTTCAATTTTATTTGTATTGTTACAATTTTACTTAACTCGGGTTTAGACTTGATAATTTTGAATTTTATTAGATTGCCATATTTGGAGGCTACAATTTTGGAAACTCTCCGATTCAGTTCAATGGTTCCACTGGGATTGTTTCACCGGACCACGGCTGACGTCAATCTGGGGGGATATGTCATTCCTAATGACACGGTGGTTATTGGCAATTTTCACTCTGTCCATTTTGACCCGAAGATTTGGGGTGACCCAGCCGAATTCCGACCCGAGCGGTTCCTTTCTAAAGATGAAACAACTGTGGTCCCTCATGAAGGGCTCATTGCATTTTCATATGGAAAGCGTGTTTGTTTAGGTATGACATAATTATTATAAATATAAAATTATTCGTAATTCTGATGACACTGTGAAATGAAATAAGTTGCTAGACTTTGACGCCACTTACTCACATTTTGTGTGTATCGGCTATACTTATATAATAGTTGGTATATTCTTCAGTTAACGGCGACCTTTCTTGGTTTATGTGACCTCAGATTCAGATCATTTTTAACATAAAAATTGTTGTTTCGTGTCATAGAGTCATGTCAAAAATCCGTGTAATTTTTCAATATTATTTTTTCCAGGTCAAACGTTGGCAATGCAAGAGCTCTTTTTGTTCTCCTCATACATTTTTCAACAATTCTCCGTTACGTGGGATCCAAGTGGACCAAGACCAACGTTAGACCAGCATGTCAAAGCAGTTGCATCTCCTCTTCCTCATAAATTGATTTTTACTGATCGTCTTTAACTTTTCTTGATATATAAATTAACCTTGAGATTATGTACTCATTAAGAAATTTTGTGATTTTTAATAATGATTCTAAATGCTAAATATAAATTGCCAATAAAATAATTCTTTTGTGTTACGTTTCACCTGGAGATCATTTCTGTCTTGTTTGCAAAATTTTTTGCAACTTTTCTACATTCTTGACGCTGCAGACGGTGACGTCATTCGCACCGCAATTTTCACAATTTTCAGAAAATTATTTTCTACGCTTTTCATCTAGTTTTCTTCCGTCTTCTCGACCAGTTAGAACTAGAACTAATTAAGTTTGTAGATAATTATTCCAGAGATTGTGCGTAATCTTGGATTTGGACAGAAGT
>WJFB01004285.1:0-10521 GCA_009870185.1 Pygmarrhopalites habei | reverse complement strand
CAGTGGCACATTCATTTCCTTTAAATAAGTTCGATTTAGACAATTTATTTACGTAATCACGGGTTTTATAGTCCTGATTAATGCACCGGTCGGCTTCGCCCCAGCCCTGGTCGCCTTCACCCCAAGACAATTAGAATATTTTAATCACGGTTTAAAAAATTTGTGAAAGATTTTGGTATTTTGTACTTGAATAGTTGCAGAAACATCACCCAAAATTTCATATCAAAATATTAAATAGAACAAAAACTACAACCATTCAAATTTTCAGGTTTCGAAAAATCGGTCGGCTTCGCCCCGTCTGACGGTTATTAAAGTGTCGCTCACAAACAGTGTGTGTGTGTGAAGTGTAGGTGGATGGTAAGTGTAGGAGAGTGCGGAGTGGGTACTTGATGTGGATCAGGATTTGGTGTGAAGATAATGATTATTTACATTGATGACTGGTCCCCTTGTCCTCCCACTATTCTCTGCACACGGTCTCATATTTTCTGCACTCCTCTCCAGAGATTTGCACACTGTCTCACTGTGTGTGTACACTATTGTCTGCACACGGTTTTTTCATCCACACATCAGAAAAGAAATGACTGTCAACAGTGGGAATTTCCCACTGGGAAATTCAAGATGTTGTTTGTGGGTTTTCCCTTAATGACACTTGATTGTCAGGTCAATAGTTAATGATAATTATCAATTATGGTACTTGACAAGTTTACTCCATCTCAGTCACGTCCACATTTATCTGGACAATATAAACTCTTGTTGCTTTTTCCATCAATTCATTTTAAAAATTCTTCTTCCCAATCCATTTTTCCACTCTATACAAAAATGAATTCCATTTTGACTGCCGTTTTGTGTCTCAGTCTGTTCACTGTGGGTCATGCTTTCATTCAAAAAATGACCTTAGAGGTCGATACAGGGGAGTCCCTGGATGGAGACTCTTTTGCTTGCAAATCTATTTTCAGAAGTAAAGTTCCGGATGCTGAATCTTTACATATTGGAAATATTACTCGTGTCTGCTTCCATGGCTTGTAAGATTATCTATCAGAAAATTAAAAATATTTTCAACAAATTTTGACTTGTGTAATTGAAATTTAATTTGTATTTTCAGCTGGCTACAGTATAGCCAAAAGAATTTTGTGGGGAAACCCTCTTACAGTTTTAACCTGGAAGAGTATTGTATGAACCGAACGGACTTCCCGTTTCTTTCATTTCGGTATGGAGGTTTACAAAGCACCAGCATCGACAGTATCACCCTCTACTCGAATAGTAGTTGGGAAGGTGAGGAAACTATTGTGACCTTGCCAGCTCATGCTGGAATTCCATCGGGGTCGTCTGTTGTCCTCACGGGAAAGTCAAAATGGACAATCTTCTCAGGAAGTAATTTTGAAGGTATGAATAAAATTGTATGGTAAAAATAAAAATGCAGTTAATTGTGAATAATAATTTTATTAACCACAATTTTATTTGCAGGTGAATCAAAATGTGCTGGAGAGTTCACTAGCTCTGATTGGGAAATGGATTACTGGTTTGATGTGGGAGTTAATTTTGGCTTGAAAAGTGTTGGCTCCGTCATTAAAGGGTGTGATCCAGATGTGATTGCAGATATCCAAGCTCGAGCTCGGAGGGGAGAAAAATTTTATTAGAAATTAGAATTACCATTTTGTAATGATCCACTGATTAACACTGTCAATAATAAAGTATAGTTTTTTATGAAAATTTGTTCATCACTTTTTTTGTCACAAGAAAAGAAAAGCATTGGATGAAATCCTCGACTAAGAACAGAATTCGAACGCAACAGCTAATCTGATTTTCTGTACATTCCTCATAACAAAATTATTTTTTAAATGTGATTAAGATTAATTGTATACGTTGTCCTGTACTCCATATGCAATCTGTACAGTCCAAGTGCATTGTGTGTGTCACTGATTTTGAGATTCAACCTGGAAATAGTGACAAAAATACTCGTGCCATCCTTCATAAAATTTGACTTTAGAAATGAAAGTTCCTTTCCATATTAAATTTTTAAAGCTATTCGTAGACTTGGAAAAACTGTTAAAAGTTGAATTACCGAAAATTATCGTCATTTTAACACTTTAACTCATGCCAATACCGGTGTTTGGTGAAATTTTGACTTTTAGCAGCTTAATTAAATTTTTAATTGGGTAGTTCAATTTTTCGTCGTCGCAATGGATATTATTAAGCTTAATTTTTCAAAATATAAATTTCAAAAAATAGTCGATATTTTGCTGTTGATTGCGATAAAAAATATTCAAAATATTTTAAATTATAATTATTTTCCAGGATGTAGCAAATATGATTTCTGAATTATGATCGCATGTTGTCATTTGAATTAAACTATACGTTTACTTTTATTCACTAGTGAGTTCAAAATGGACGCTCGACTTGATTTGTTTCAAATATTGTAGCCACTTATTTTTCGACCAGTCGGAAATTCAGTTTTCCTCACACCTCCATAAGCCGGCGGACGGGCTTGTGGTCCATAGTATTCAAGCAACACTGGGAATCCATAAAAAAGAGGATGAAGGTCATAAGTGATTAAGGGATATTTCTGCATGTTTGTACACACACGGTGACGAATGATTATTTACCACCCCCTCGATAGCTGACCCCGTACACGAGAAAAGAAGGTCAAACTCTCAGGACTCGATATTTTACTCTTTCCGGACAATACGAATTTTTTCATTTTTAAAATCCATATAATTTTTTAGACCAATCCTTTCACTCACCACTCTTCCACTCATCTTCTCCTCGAAACGGACGAATGTCTCTCTCGCCATTCAAAGATGTGGCAATCATGAAAAGGGCTATTGTAGTCGAAGTCACTATTAATATAAAATATTTTTGTCCTCTGTGGTTTTTTAGGGACAATTCATTTCCCACAAATGTAATAATGTGCATTGACTCTAAATAAAAATTCATCGTTCAGCCACGACTCATCCTCACTATTGATGACGTGATGAGTTTTCACATTCTGTACTCGTTTGTATCTTGTAGCCATGACCAAAAATCCAACTGTGTCTGTGAGTGTCATTGAAAGTACAAGTATTATTAACTGTTTCCGATAGGATTTTGGCAATATGTTCACATGTTGGTGCCCTAACGTTTACGTTTTATATCAGTAAAGTTCATACCATAGATACTAGTAAGTTGAGACGGTTTAAATCCATCGTAGTCGAAAATCATGAAGGAGGTTCCATTTAGACGCTAAACACTGTCCTCAATTATAGTAAAGTGGGTTTCCAGATGTTGGGCAAAACCATCCATGTCCTTGCTTGCCACTCCGCTCACATCCCATTTCCCAAATTGCACGACATAAACTAAAATGACAAATTAAAATTGTCCATAATGTCTATTGTTTAGTGTTATTGTCATTGTTATTTATATTGACAACAAATATGCTCCAAATTATAAATAATATCCGTTTTGCTTTTCAATGAATTGGTGTAGTTTTTTGCAAACGATACCTGAATTCCCTTTTCGATCTAAGCCACTATAATAGTATGGAAGTTTTTCATAGTACGTTGCTCGTGCCTCAGCCAGTTCGGAATCATTAAGCTGCAACAGAAAACATTACAGTAGCTCGACAGTTTTTTCAAGGGATACAAACTTGTTCTGAGTGAATAGGACAAAGAATTTGTCCTTTACCTTTTTTGAAAATAGTGAGGCGAATTTCTCGCTAGACAGTTTGTACAGTGATCTAGCAAGTGGATGACCTGTCTTGACAAGTACACCATTCACATCAACATTCTTCAATACAGGAAGAAAACTAAAATTAGTGAAATCATCCAACATCAGTTTCCCAATTAACTCAGTGAGAGAACCACCCACATCGGGTAATCCACAATCAGAGGAACCAACAACCGTTCCCAGAACGAAGAATGTCAAATGCATAATTATATTCAAACCCATTTCAATTGTCTGTTCGAGAAAAGTGTTTCTTCCTTCTATTTGAACGCCTTCCTGCCACGCCGTGTGAAAATTTATAATCAAGCTTTGCTGACTCAATATCTTCAACAGTTTTTTTGAGTTTTTCCCCGTACAGCCGCGTAAATTCTACCACGTGAAGTGGATGAGGTTACGACGCATCGGAGAAGGACTTGAAATTTCGATGAGTAATAAGCAGTGGTGTTACCGTTAGTGCACACTTTGTATTAGACTTTGAATTCTGTGTCGTTTACTCAACAGGGGGCGGGAACTCTGGTCAATACGAAATGAAAGCCGTGAACAAAATATAACTGGGTATGTTGGCTTCCGTTCTGTCGTGTGAGTATCGTTCGACATTGTTGACAGAGTGAGCAATTAACGCACCCATTACATAATGACGACAGATATGCAGTAAAATGTCATTGGGAACAAAAAGACGCAGCAATAAATATTAAAGTATTTTATCGCTCATAGAATACCCGAACAGCGCGTGTGGACAAATTATGTAACACAAACTAAAGACATAAGTCTCAAATGTAATCGAACCAGGATGTGACCGCGGCCGACAAAATTACGTCCGTTCCGGAAGAGTCTGTTAAGATTTATGAAAATCCGACTTTATCCTGTTTGTCTAAGGTGTAGAGCATTTCATGCTCCAGTAAATTCTAGTTGCATCAGGGTCCAAAATTTCTACTCTCGACTCGGGAGTCCCGAATGGAAATTTTTGACCCCTCAAGAATAAAATTCCACTCAAGGGTATAATTTTTTAACTCGAGAGTGGAAAATATTCTTGGCGTTGGCTGGGTCAGCATTTTCTACTCATTATTGATTTAATAGTTAATGCCAGATTTATGTGGATTGTTGACGGTGTGATTGAGTGGGAGAGCGAGATGGATTAAATATAGTTTATATGTGAGAATCCAGGACAAAAGGGACCTACGATATTCAGCTCCCAGGTATTACTTATGTTATTAGCCCCGCGCCGCAATACAGTTTGAATCTAGTGTGCATTTAACTAAAATACTGACAAATGCATTCCTCAGTCTGTTGATTAAGAACGTGATATATTTTTTACGTGGAGTGCGGCGCGGGGCTAATAGCAGAAATAACACCAGCGAGCTGAAAGAATACCGTAGGGCCCTTTGGTCGTGGATTCTGACATGTTATTGTGAAGTGGCTGGATTTGATTTATTCATATTCATGATGGCTTGGTGTGTAAGACTGGGATGGTCGGATAAGCCATCATCCCACCGTGTGTCTGTGAGTGTGTCTGGATGAGGGTTTGTGCCATGAAGGGTGTTTATGAATGACTACTTAAGTGTCGTTCATAAGAAGTGTGTGTATGTGAAGTGTATGGTGGATGTGGTGGATGGTAGTGTAGAAGAGTGCAGTGCGGAGAGTGGGCACTTGATGTGGATCAGGATTTGACGTGAAGAGGATGATTATTTTCATTATTGGTGACTAGTCATCTTGTCCTCATACTCTCTACATCTCTGCACACGGCAGTGGGAAGTTTAACATGTTAACTAGGCACCAGTTACTGGTGCCTTGCTCTCATTACTGGTGCCTCGACAAATGCCCTTTTTTCAAATCTGCTGATTTTTTTTGTAAATTTTTGCCCTTTTTTTGAAGTTACTTGCCCTTTCTAGGAAATGTTTTTACCATTTTTTAAAAATCTGTTGCCCTTTTCTTTAGAATTGTTGCCATTTTTTCGAAAAATCTTCTTTTTTGCACAAAAAACACAATATTAGCATACACTCCTTTCTCCAATCCTAATCTCTACATCTTTTAATCAAGCACCAGCTAGACAAGTTGGTTTATCGACACTTGACCGTTATCAACCTTAATGTAAACTTTTGTACAAATTCCTTATCTCATGTTCGAACATGTTGAACATGTTCAAGTGTCCCGGATGCGTATTTCCAAACCCTACATGAATTCGGCACCATCAGTTTTTTCAGTGTTTTTTTAAACCTAACCTAACTCAAATTAACCTCATTTCACCCATTTTTCAGTTTCTAAGGTTTTCTTAGAAAAGTGCCAAATTCATGTAGGGTTTAGAAATACGCGTCCCGGATCCATCATCTGTGTCCATTCGACAGAAGGACATTTTCCCCGGAGGATAATTTCATAGTAAAATTTGACGTGGGGTGTATTTTTCTTTGAATTGAATCTCAAATCCTATTCTTATATTTAGTAAACATGCACATGCATGTGGTATCACCGATTTACTACTTCGACAATGAGTCAGAACATACAAAACTCTGCTAAGCTGAGTCTGATTATAACAAAGCAGGTCACTGCACTTGTCTCCCTTTATCTACCTTTCAAATTATCACCGAAGCTACTTAAAAAAATAATGCACATGCTTCCAATTACAATGCACTGCATAATTCCTTTTAAAATCATGACTAAGTAATCAAATCTGCGGATTTTGATCAAAATTCGTAGTAAAAGTTTGTCACTCCAACTCTCGTTGTTTCCTTATCAAAACTTTTTTCCTATAAGATCTCGACCACTTTCCAAATCAATTTGCATACAAATTTTGTCCCCAAGCCCAGCAACAAAAACAACAAGAGCAACAATTACGGATTCTTCAAGAATTATTCTTGTAGTGAAAACCCATTAAATTTCTCCTTTTAAGAAAGGACCATTGAAAAGAATTTCCAAAATAATCCCAAATGGCTCTCAAGTTTTTCATCATTCCATTCCATCTCTACCTCCTCCTGTCCATCCTTCTCCTCCAATCCTCCTCAATCTCGACCTGTAGCAGAGTTGGTCAATATGCATTTGAAGAAGCTGCCAAACACGTGTCATCTGCTGCCGTCCAATCAGCTGCTTCCCTATCCTTCGCAATGAGACATGCAAGTACGAAATTCTCCAACTCGATTGACAATGGTGTGAACGCTGTCAAAGAAACAGTCCAATCTTTGTGAGCTGGTGTGGCAGAACTAGCTAAAAGTGTCAGTATCAAAATAGACAGTAAAGATTTGCAAAATATTGGCGACGCTGCTACCAGAAATTTGAAAGAAGCTTTAGAGACACAGTGAAAAATGGACACTAGCAATCGACACAGCACATTTGAAGGAATTTGGTGCAGAATCGTGTACCTGCCATCCAGACCCTAACCCTGCTTTCCCCGGAGGAGTCCAAAAATTTCCTGCAAGAAGGGAAAATATTCCGAGTTGGAGGGAAAATTCCATTCTTCCCGCCAATTTTTACCTTCTTCCGGGGAAAATGACTTTAGCTTCTGCTCAAGTTTCCCGTATAAGTTGCACTCCTCCGGGCAAAATTTTACCCTTTTCCGGGGAAACTTTCCCTTCTCGTCTAAGAGTGTGGGATTTGTACAAATGACAAAGGGTCAAGTTTGTATTCAATGTGATTTTGTTCGTGTTTCAGATTTTCAAATCCATGACCTTCAAAAGTATTGGGAGAAAAATGACAGACTGTAGTGACTAGAGATTTTTAGTATTATTTTACGATTATTTTATTTTGATATTTTTGATGACAACAATATTGACATACATGGCGATAATAATAAAAATAATCATTGGCGAAATTTTGTATTTGTTGTTGTTACTCTCCTTTATAATAAAACTGTGGATTTTGTTTTTCTTCTACTGTGAAAGACTATTTGCAATATGTACGAGCAGAATTAAACTTTTATTAACATAAATATTATTCATGGATGAATGGTAACTCTGTTCAAAATTAGAGGTAGATAAAATTAACCGTGACAGCAGATATCCACACACACACATACACACAGACACACACACAGCCAGACAAGGTAAATTAAAATAATCTGTGGTTTTGCACATTACAACTTTATCTCGGTAGTTGCAGGTGTGTGTGTGATTGCAGTCACGAGTTCAAACTACAGGTTTACACAACAACCATCAATTTTGAATTTTCCTTCACGTTTACACACACACACACACACAATTTCTCACTCCTCTCAAGTTGAGAGTCTCAACCATTTCAAGTTAAAGTTAGCTGGAGGAAAATATAGAAATGGAGGAATCCGAGCCGTTCCTTCACGAATCCAAAAATCGTCGTCTCTCTTCTGACCACATCAAAAGTCGTGGATTTAGAAAAAATTCCACAATTGTCATGGCAGCCTTCATCTCCGTCACTCTTTTCTCCATCATTATCGTTGGTCTGACAGTCCAAGCTGCTTCAGAGGAAGAGGACGTACCCAGTGATGTAATGGAAATCCGAAATTCTTCACAGTCAAATTTATTGCAATCAAAAAATCCAAAACAGAGTGAAGAGGACGAAGAGGACACGGAAAGAGCGGGATTTCACAAAGCAATTCGAAATCATCGTGACCACGATACACCCAATCCGGCGTCCACGGTTGCTTACTAAATTCTATTTCAACAGATTGCAATTCAAATATTTCTAATTACAAACATTCGCAAATTCTTCAGTTGTTAATGAATCATTAATAATGATGTAAATGCTCCTCTCTGCAATTTACATTTTATAGATGAAGGCAGTGAGCGTAATCAACATTGGGACGGAGACCAGCAAAATTTTTGGAGAACTCGTCTTCACACAGAAAGGACTTAAGTAAACGTTTTACATTTTAAATTACTGACTACATTTCAAAATTAAGTTCATGACAAAATGGTTCTTTCAGTGCTCCAGTTTCGGTCCAGGGTAACATAAGTGGTCTCCCTCCTGGTACTCTCCATGGTTTCCACATCCATGAGAGTGGGGATACTCGAGGGACGGAGAACCCTTGTAATTCTGCTGGTGCACACTTCAATCCAGAAATGGTAAATCCTTCTTAAAAGGAACCATTTAAAAGCATTGGAATTTGAAACATTGTTAATTTTTTTAAAACAACCCCGACTGCAGAATGATCATGGTGCTCCAACAGACCTTGATCGACACGTGGGTGACTTGGGCAACATAGAAGCAAACGAGAATGGTGTCGCTGTAATAAATATCCAAGACAGGGAGATCAGCCTGAGTGGTCCAAATTCGATTGTTGGCCGTGCAGTTGTGGTCCATCAATTAAAAGACGATTTGGGAAAGGGCGAGGGTGATAGTAAGAAGACTGGGAATGCAGGGTCAAGGCTGGGTTGTGGAGTTATTGGAACAATTTACCAAAAAAATTGAATACTCGCTGTAATTTTTTAAAAATATTCAATTTTAAATCGGACACTCGCGGACGCGCGGGCAGTTTTTCCTGGACAATCTTTGTCCATTTATAAATCATTTGTGGACACTCACGGACACTAGTGTCTGGGTGTGTGTGCGTGTCTTCCTTCAGACCGAAAATATTAATCTGTAATAAAATCTTTAAATCCACACGTCTACACCGCAATTGCAACTTCCTGCCCAAATCACGCACAGCCCTGCCAAACTTGACCACAATTTTTGTAACCCACCAATAAATGTCTTCCTTTCTATGCCACAACCACCCCATGACCCAAAAATTCCCCATAATAGCAAAAGTGAAGCTCCAAAAAACCAAATAAATATCCGAGTACCAAAGCTGCCGATCTATACTTCTATACGACTTCTATACCGGAAATATAGAAAAGTTATAGACGTATGTATTCCTATGTTGTAGATGGTGTATAGAATTTCTATACTTCCGGTATAGAAGTCGTATAGAAGTATAGATCGGCAGCTTTGCCGAGTACAGAAGAGACAATGGTTTAAAAGGTTCGGATCTCTCATCCTGCCAAACTCCACTAAATTCTAGAATTTCCCTTCTGCCCATGGAATCCCTTTTGATCCGATCCCACTTTTCCCACAGGTAGTAAATCCCGCTGTGTATCAAAACTTGAAGCCTTTGTGACACGGAGAATGGATAATTGTCAAACCGATCGTTAATTTCCCATCCACTTGGAATTGCAAACGAATTGTCATCATAGACTTGTTTATTATGATGGAATTTGAGCCGGTCATCTCTGTTCATTTCATCTTTGAAAATATTCCAGTACAAATCAAACTCTCCCTCCTTGACAATGAGGACTGTTTGAGGTCGGGTCAATTTTTCTTGTATAGTTGGTCTCAGCATTTCCTTATATATTGGACGAACTCGACTCAGAATGGATGCACCAGCCGCCAAGAATTGACAGTGATCGATTCGAGTGCAATTTGATTTTGAAAATGGAATTCCCCGCCATCTACCCGGACAAAAATTTGCACAATCCTCACTGACGTAAACTTTTTCTTGTAATTGCAAGCAAAGGGGACTCCATAGCCATCTCGAACAAGCCAATCCACAGTCCAATTGAAATATGTACTTTTGTAGGATCCTTTTTCAATCGTTTGACAAGTGCGTCCCATATTATGGTAGTCTGAATAGTACTAAAGAAATCTTTGGGTATTCCTTCCATCCTGCATAAATTCGTTGGTGTACTTCCACTTTGTTGTGTAACCAAATTTGGGTGCATACTCTGCTTTGACTATACCTCTGTAAGCGGTGCCATGTCATTTGTTATAAAGTCATTTGTTATAAAAGTCCTGAGTTATAAAAACCACATGTTTAAATTCAAAATTACTTTGTAAAGTTTATGTGTACAAGTGCAACGAAGAAGAGGACCTTCTGAGCCTTTG
>WJFB01004284.1:0-10525 GCA_009870185.1 Pygmarrhopalites habei | reverse complement strand
GAGAGTGGAAAATATTTTTACCGTTGGTCGGGTCAATATCTTCTACTCGTCGTTCACTCAGCCTGGGCGATCGCAATGAGTTCAAAATTTTTCACTCTGGAGTAGAAATTTTCCCCGGAAATTCTAAGACTGTACGCTAAAATGTTATTTCCATTCAATATAGTACATATTAAATCCGCAATTTGATTTGATCATGCATTCTTGCAACTGTCGCGATGTCGTACGCTGAAAAACTCAACTATTTATCTCAATTTTTCATATTTTATTCATAATAATTATGAATAGAATATGGAAAATTCAGATAAATAGTGTGTAATATTATAAAGTGCGTCTGAATTCTGTTGTGTGTGTACATAAATATACATACAGTTAACATAATATGTTTAACATTCTCCACAAATAAATTTACAACTTCCGCATCCGTACTTCCACATCCCTACTCCTCGTATGACATAACCAATTCATAAAGCAGACAATGCATTGTAACAGAAAAGACTCTTATGTATGCAAGGCAGCAAGAAAGGCACACACACATCCATCTTCCCTTTGGCCTTCTCCTGACCTCCCTTAAATGATGGCCAAGGCATCATCAACACAGAACGACTGTACATTCATCTTCACTCCCCTTTACCATCATTTGCAAAAACTTGATCAAGCACACACACACAATTATATTTTCATCCTTTACGTAACTGTATTGCAAAAAAATAAGAGAAGACACAAAGGATTTTAAACATTCATTTTATTCCTGATGGCATCCTTCCATTCCTTCCTCAGGATTTTAGTTTCAGTCAATTGTTTTCAAAATCCTCATTTTGTACTCATCCTCCTAGTTCTCTCCTTGTCAACCACAACTTGCCTAGATTTCCCACAGTTGAGTAACAATCCTAGAGGAGGAAATCGAGATGTGTTGGACTTTTTTTGTCAACCACCCCTTTTCCATGCGACTTTTGGAGAGTGTGAAGAAAGGCGGGAAGCCAGTGTCCGATTCCTTTTGTACACCAGGTGATCTTAATCATAAGAACATATCTTTGTACTTTTTATTATCTGAACAATTAAGTAGAACAATTAGCAAAATGCTTGCATTTTTGACTAGGAATGACCCCACAAATCCGTACAATTTAGTTGTGAATGACGTGGACGGTTTGAGAAGGTCACCCTTCATTAATGGAGCTAGACTCAAAATGTTGATTCATGGTTACATTGGCTCTCCTTACCATTCATATCCCGCGGTCACCCGTGATGGTTATTCATTTAATTTAAATTTTTATCTGGAGAACTAGCTTTATACGCTACATTTTAAAAATTTAAGGTCTTTTAAGATATTGTAAATTTTTTCTTTGTAGCCTACTTAAGATTGGGTGGTGACCTGGCGGTTAACGTAATAACGGTCGACTGGAAAGAAGCAGCTAGTGGTGGGATTGCAGCTCTGACTCGACCATACCCACTTTCCGTTGGTTGTACTTTCGGTGTTGCCCGGAAAATAGCTAACCTCATAAAATTCCTGATTCGTCAAAATTATGTCCGACTGGATCAAATCCATATTGTGGGTCACAGTCTTGGGAGTCACCTGGCTGCACTTGTGGGTCAAGAGTTTAATGGAAATCTTTCAAGAATTACAGGTATTCACCTTAATCTTAATTAAAATTGGAAGGGAATTTTGAATACAGTTTGTATGTGCACGTGTGTAGGATTGGACCCATCCAGACCTTGTTTCAGACGGGGTGACACTGGCTACGCCTACAGAATCGGTCCGGACGTGGCCCGATTTGTAGATATCATTCACACGGGTAAAACTAACACGATTTCATTACAATTTTATTTAAAAATGTTAAATAATTGGAATCTCAATAATTGACAGATGCGGAGGTGGGAAGAGGTCTTGGGACGGGTCTCTATGACAAATTGGGTCACCAAGATTTCTTCCCGAATAGCGGAGTGAGGAAACAACCGGGGTGTCAACAACAACTTTTGTCTCCATTTCCAGGTCAGTTTATAATATAAGATTCATTAAAAATATTAAACTTTGACCTCGAGAGAGTAAAGACTAAAAATGACTGACTAAGAATTTTACCTTCTGGGTCAGAAGTTGTAATAAAAAACAGTTCGATTGGTTTGGCTTAGCTCGGAGGACAACAAAAGCTTAATTAATATCAAAGTGTATTGTAATTGGACTGATTAGTACATATTTTTCTTTTCTTTCTCTCTCTCTCTTTATCTAAAGATGGAGGTTGTAGTCACCACAGAGCAACAGACTTGTTCGCCGAGTCCATAGAAAACCCCCTGGCTTTTGTCGGTCGGAGTTGTGAGAGTTGGACTAAATTCCTAAGTGGTCAGTGTAACCGTCGGAATGAAGCGGTCATGGGCGAGTACGCTCAACCTGGTCATCCCTCCGTGTCAACGTAAATTAATTAGCTAAAACTAATTTACTTAAAAATAGGAATTGAATTATAAATTGTGCATGAAATATTTTGTAGGTCAAATTTTTATCTCCGGACAGCCGCCCAAAGTCCCTTCGGTCTTGGTTCGTTGGGTTCCATTGACAGTCCCACTCGGAGAAGACGTCGAAGCCTCCAATTGTTACTCAATCCTTATTTACTAAATAGAATGTAAAGTTCCCGTTAAATTATTATCCTTGTCTACACCTTACTTTCAATTGTTCCACCACATCCTACATGAAAACATGTCCACGTTTACAAATATAATTTTTAGTAAAACTTTTTTACCCATTTTTTGGAGTATAATTAAAATAACTGCGAAAGAAATGTTACGTTTAATTCGCAATTGTACAAAATTCAATATTCTGCTTACTACATGCTTAATTTAGTTAATTGCTTATATAATCATAAATATTTTGCAACTCCCAAAATGTTTCGCAAATCATGATGAGGACCGTAAAAGGATTTTCGTGTACAAGTTCTCATGTTATCTTGTTTCATAGTACAGTACATACACTACACACACACACACACACACACACAAACACACACAAGAATTTACTGTACATTGTAATATTCCTGACCGAAATTAGATGGTGACTCCAATTACGAATGATTGGGAAACTGAAGATAATTGTTGTTGTCAATCCATATTATTATCCCGTGGACTGAAGTACAAGGAGAAAGTTGAATTGATTGGCTTTCACTCTATACGTATTTTCATATGTTTGAATTTTATGGCTTGTCATGGGGAGGAGTGGTTCAAGTGTACATTTAAAGGAAATTTCCCCTTTGAAACTTCATCACTATTAAAGAAACTCTGATATAATGATGTTCCTTGTTCGGATTGAATGACAACAACAACGACAACACACACACACACACATATGGAGAATGTAAATGTCAAAGGAGAACTTGCTTTCTCTCTCTCTCTCTCTCTGCTTGTGTGTTGTGGGGTTGAACCCGCCAACAAAGAGAGTGCACAGACACACACACAAACAGAGAGACATGGTCATTATGTCGAGCATGCACCAAAAAGTCCGCAATTCCACATGAGGGGACAAGAAAGAGGGGATCCTTTTGGCTTTTGCAAATGGAGAGTACACGCGATTTGGTTACGCTTCACACACACACACACACTCATTCTCTTTTCTCTCCAATCGATTCAGTTCAGTTTGAATCATTCAGTACTAATATCTTACCCCTTTTTTCTTCTCCTCCTCCTCCTCCTCCTCCATCGCCTCCTCTTCTCCTCATCCTTTATTCAACTTTCTTTTTTTTCCTTTCGCAGAAAGTGGAAAACTTTCCAGTCGTGAAGGACTTTCTCTTTTTTCTCTGGACACAAGGAAATTGTAAAGTAGGGGAAAAAATGCTGATTCAATGTGCACATTTTCCTCACGCAAAGTCACTCTGTCTGAGCCGGTCAAATTCAAAACGACAATCCGCCTGTCACAAACTAGCTGAGCGGGTAATTTGAATATTACAGTAGTACTTATTTTTTTTGAGAGGTTACTTATTCTAATATAATTTTCTGGGTATTTTAGTACACAATTTTGAATTGAATTTATTATTCTATATTGAATGATGAATTGTGTCTGAAAATTATATAGATTTCTTGTACACAGAATGAGAATCGAAATTGATTTTTTTATTTGGAATTTTTTACAGCATCCAGTATGTTACTGGGTCACATGGATTTCTACAGCTCTGATTTGTCTCCTCATCCTATTTGGTTTGAATAAACATGTCAATTGGAAAATATTTTGTTATACAACTTTCATCGTGAGTTGTATCATCGTTTTTATTGCGGCTGCCATCGTCCATCTCAGAAATTTTGGGAAGGAATTACAAGAGGGTACTTAACAAATAGATTATTTTACTTCTTGCAAATTATTTGACATTGACATGTCAACTCTGAGTTGACAAATCACAAGCCTAGTAGTATTTACAAGGCTAGTACTACATTCCAAAGGACAGAGTAAGCTCAATTTCCAGTCTAAAGTATTTAACTCTCATCAGAAAAGAAATTACTCTTTGATGACCAATTTTTAAAAAAATATTTTTTACACACACAGAATTTAACGGAGCAATTTGTGGTCAGATCAACCGATACGAACGGTACGCCCAGATATTTTTAAAATTGATTAATTTGAAAATATGTAATTTAGTAGATGTGGTGTCAGAAATGTCAAAAAGAAATATGAAAAGAGAATCTCGATCAAAGAAAGTTGACATGAGAGTCATTTCTATTGCTGGGTTGGTTTATTGTGGAGTGTGGGAGTGTAGATGGATGACAGGGAAATGTGTGTGTGGGACAGGGGAGGTCTCCATAAGGAAGAGATTGAAGGGAAGCTGTGAGTGGAGTACAGTCAACGTGGGTGGTCCGGATGGAAAAGTGGAATCTCGTAGGTCAGGCTCAAGCTACACATCAAATTCCTTGTCTAGAAGTCTTTCCCATTAAAAGAGCATCCAAGTTGACTGTACTTGACTCATAGCTTCCCTTCTCTTCCAGATCTCCGCTGTACCTCACACACACCTTCCCCTTTTCATCCATCTACACCCCCCCCCCCCACACCAGTAATTCAACAACGCAACCAATGACTGAGTCTTCCTCTTCGTCCTCAATAATAAATTATTTTGAATGGAAATAAAAACTGTAGAGTGTTATTTAATTTGTACTTTTTGCAGTCCTGAACGCTATGAAAATAATTTGAAGCAAGTACTTGTGAGTCCAACGAGGGAGGTGGGTGGTCTGCCTAGTACGCCTGGTGGTGGTGGACGACCACCACCGAGGAAAGCGTCCAGTGTATCTTTCAAGGTTGTGACAGAGGAATGTGAAGAAGGAGAGACCCAAGGAATGCAAGACTATGGATCCACCTACTTATGAACAATATCTCATAGGGGATCTCTCTCTCATTTTTAAAAAATAGAGTGTGTGTTGCGGCTATGTAATAATGCAGGACTGGGATGAACATGAGTTGTCCTTCATACCAATAATTTTCATATTATCAAATCTATGTTAAAACAAATGTAAAATTGAGTAATACAATTAAGATTTTGTACAAAAACCCTTCACGTCAAATCCAGACTCTGGTCCGATTAAGGAAGAAGGTGCGTGTGTCATAAGAATTAGTCGCGTAAATAAAGAAATACAACAGAATTTATTAATTTGATTTGTCCATCAAACTTCTTGTGGTGTCAACGTCTGTTGTCCATGACTTGACATTTCCAATTTTTAATGGTCTGAAATTCAGACTCTGAATGGTTCTTAAACTTCTAAATTATAGAAAATAAATGCATTGTAATCCCCCAGGGCAAATCAGTATTGTCAATTTATTCAAAATCCATAAATTCCCTTCACACACACACCCCCTCCCCTCCCTGGAAAGTGTGGAACAGATGACTTACATAATTTTTGACAAAAAATCTATTGACTCGATATTATTCAGTACGACATAGTAAAGCCAGATTATTTATATCCAATTAAAATTTAAGAAACAACATGTGTGTGTGTATCGGTGACTGGTGAACGTGGTTGTGGATGACTGTGGACAAGTTTATTTTCTTGAGGATGAACCCTTAGCTGGCAACATGGTCTTAAACTTGTTGACCATTTTCGCGATCGAGTCGAAGAGTTTCCTGAAGATCCCTATACTTTTGTCACTCAATTTTGACATCATGCCACCTTTTGGTTTTGATGCCTTGTCCGCCCTCATCATCATGTCACTCTCCTCCAAATCTCCCTGTAAACAAGTTGGCCAATTAAAAATAATTTGTTGATTAAAGACAACAGTAAAAAGTTCAAACCTCTTCTTCTCCAGCGGGGAGAGCAGAGACGAGGGTCATGTGAATGACCAGGATGAAAGCCAGGACACAAAGAAGAGGGAGTAACTTGACCATGATGATACAATTTGATTTCTAATTGAAATTTTATGTGTGTGTGAAAAATTATTTTTAAAATTTGACACTGTGAACTGAGCAGGTCGACTGGTGGCGGGGAATGATGTGGTGTAAATGGGGAGTCAGAGTAAACTAGACTTTTTCCGAAGAGAATAAATCTTTCGGGTGAACTAATTCGGGAATTTTTGTTGTTGCTCTCTCTACAGCAAAATTAGGATTAAAATGAGATGGGGAGGAAAATGATATTCCTTTGTCTGTGTGTGTGTGTGTGATGGGGAGTGAAATATTTGTGTCAATCCAGAATATAGATGAACCATGAACTCCCCTCCCCCTCCTCTTCCCATTGTTTTTGAAGAATCAAAAATGAGAAAAAGATTGGCGTGGGAGGACAATGGGCTAGAAATTTAAGAAAAACGGCCAAAAACCATGGGCTTCTTAATACGGCTTAGCGTAAGCTGACAATGAGTTAAACTTCAATTTTAAAAAATTTTATATCACATTCCTATTTTGGGCAAAATTTTGTCATTTTCAGTTGCACAACATTCATTGGTTAAAAATCACGAGCGACCAATTAAAAAAGTACTTATTCTACGTTTTTATCCATCGATTCAACTGTCAAAATTAACATATTGTGAATAGACGAATTTAATTCATAGTCCAACTTTCAAGCAGTTGTTAAAAATATGACTAGATGAAATATTTGTAAAAAAATCAAAAAAAAATTTGTAGCCACTTTTTTCATGGTTTGTCTCATTGTTGCACAGAAGTAGACAAAATGAACAGAATGTTTTATACAGAGAATGATTTTTCTGGATTGAATTGGAGCCGGCCCGAAACTCCATCGACCTCATTATGAAATACATATGTTTTTGTTAAGAAGGATATTTAATATTTTACTTTTTTGGGACTATCGCTATTGAATTTAGAGTATTGTTTAAATGGATTGTCTCAATTGAATCGAGAGTAGCACAAAGGTTCAATGATATTTAACTCCTCTCTCTCTTACATTAATTCATCTGCTCTCCTCCTCCTCTCTTTATTTTCTTGTGTGCTGACGATTCTCAATCTTTTGTATGCAAATCATTATAAATGAATTGTGATTTTCTCACCTTCTCTCTCTCTCTCCGATTAAATGTTTTTTGTGTAGAATTTTCGTTTCAAGTAAAATCATTTTCTCAAAATCCTCAGTTCAAATCTAAATGATGGACTAAATTAACATCGGCTGTCCTTAATGATGATTAATTCAGATTAATTATATCTATCTCTCTACTCATTATGATGACCTTCTCTCTCTCTCCTTCCCACACACACAAATTAATTAGCTTTTAATTAGCAACAACTTTCTCCACACTTTCTTTCACATGAGGAAAAGTAGGAAAAACCTTCCTTCATCCTTCGCTGAGAAGTTTCATACAAAAATTGTCAAAACGAAGTGAAAAATCCGTCAATTTCCAAACACTTGTCTCTCTCCCTCTCTATATAAATCCTTTTTGAAATTTTGTTTTGTAAATGTCTGGAATCAAAATGGAGAAAACCGTTCATATTTTCATTCCATTACATCCATGTCTCTCTGGATTTTGACAGAGCCCAGCGAAGCTACATAAAAATCAGAGCAAAATTCTCTCTCTCTCTAATGTATTCCCAGTTCATTCAACTTTTTCCCTGCTCGAAGTAAATGAGTTAAACTAAATTCAGTGAGTTGTGCTCTGGATTCCCCAAATCCCCTGAAACAATGGATAAAAGACTTTATTTTTCAAATAATTTTAATGTAGTCTAGATTGACACACATAAATCTGTCTCATTCTTCCCTACCCATCACATCTACAAACAATCAAATTTTATTTCTTTTCTCCCATCAAATTCTTCTCTCTCTCTCTCTCTCTCGATTTGAAATCCTTTCAACTTTGGAGTCAAAGTCGATTGTTGAATTGAGTCGAGTTAATTATCCCACTTTAGAAAATACTATATAAGCCCCATCCTCACCCGCATCCCTTCATCATTCTTTTTAAAAAAATTTTTTATCCATTGTCTCCTCTCCTTACATTAGATTTTTGGAGGAAAATAAGTCCCTCCCTCTCTCTGTGACAAATTTTTAAATAGATAGAAAAATGGCAAGATTACTAGTCATCGCGACACTCACTGTCGCCATTTTGACAATCCATTTTGCACTGATTTCCGCACTCCCAGTCGCCGAGAACCAAGTGAGCATAAATAATTTATCGAGTATCCGGGTTTATTTTAATAAAAAGCTACAGTTAAAATTAAAATTTTGATATTAATTTTTTGAAAGGCTGCCGGAAATCCAGAACCGGATGAGGGTAAAATAGACTTGGACCCAATGAGCATGGATCTGTCCATGGATATCCCAGACCCAAGAGCTAGGACGATGACCCGAGCTGGATCCGAAGGAGGAATTTTGGGGGCATTTGATCTCCCAGCCGTCGTCGTAGGAGTCCTGAAAGGTATAGTCGATACTGTGAAGGCAATCATTGGTTCTCTTCTCAAGGTCGTTTTGGGATTGGTCTTCTAAAATATTCAAATTCCCCACCATTCTCCTCTTCAATCTCTTTTACTGTCCAGTACACAGCGGTCCGACTAAAAAATTTCCTCCCAAATAAATTTTATCCAAAAACACAAGCAATCAAATTATTTATATAGAACCATTCCACGAATTCAATGTACATTTAGTATAATTACACACACACACACACTCGAAATTGAATGTAAATGATGACCGAGTTCAAACTGAATAAATTGAGTCACGTGACGACTGACGGATTACCCTATTGCCAATTATCTGCTTTAATCATTTCATATATTGAATTTTGTAGTGTAGGTGAAAATATGAGGAATCCTCATTGAGGATAGAGGCTTCAAATGTGGCATTGTCATTGGGAAGAATGTGTAATTTTTTTCAAAAAAAATTGAACGATCATTCTCGATGTGACCTGTGACCTGTCACTTTCTTATCATTGAGTTAAAGAGTGAAGTGATTTGAGATTTTTCATTTGTGTCGAAAGTTCACTTTCCGATGTACATGAACTTTCATTAGGGGTGTACGTAAAGGTATATAGCCTAATAAATTTTGTAGGACCCTTGGGTCATTCACAAGGGTCATTTATTGAAGAATCTGATTTCGAGGGGTTGTTGCTACACTCGTGCTTGACTCAAATAACTTGAGTATTCCCATAGGAAAGCCTTGCAGGCGAGAAATTTGATGTAGGAATAGCCTTCAGCCTGTCTGACGAGGTTCCTCTTTCCCATTGAAGGACCACCCAAGTTTACTGTACTCCACTCACAACTTCCCTTCCCATTCAGACCTCCTCTGGACCATCACACATTTCCTCTTTTCATCTATCTAGACAACGACTGTACAACAACGACTGTACAGCTAGGTATATGAAATATTAATTTAGGACCATTACTACACATCCATTCTTATATTATGTCCAGGTATTTACAGTATTCCCCAACCAATGACCAACTGCATTCAGCAACAACAACAACAACACACACACATCACCTCCTGCTCCTCATCCTTCTCCAAATATTCCGAATGACCTCCACTCCCGAACGGAATTTTTCCCTCACAGTAAAGTTGATTACTCTCAACTTTTCCATGACACAAGCCCCCTCTTGTACAATGACACAAATTTGTTTGTACACACTTACATGTGATGCAATCCTTTGGTTCCTCTCTTTTCCTACTCTTTCCATAATTAACAATTAGCTAAACTCAGGAGTAATAATTGGGAATGTGCGTGCTAGAGCCTGAATCCTATTTTTTTTCTTACCCGATTTCTAAAGAAATGCTCATAACTAAACTGTGATAGAAATTTGGTTATCATGGAAGACAAAATTAAATTTTCTCTCTTTCTCTCTCTACTTGTCCGGTAAGTGTAAACGTTCCCTGGACTCTTTCTCTCTCTCTAATGGACTGGACACATGCAATCCACGAGTGACTCGTGACGAGTCCTTATTTTCCCTGTCCCTGATGTTATTGTCCTGCCCTTGAGAATCCCCAGGAGTCACAAAAATATTATATAAACAAGAGTCGCTAACGCTCCTCTCGCCTGCAGGATAAATTGTCCTGGGCAATCCACTTGACAATAGCTTTATGGAATTGCACTCGCTGATTCCCAATATTACAAAATGTTAAATACACAACACTCTCTTCCCTTCTTTTC
>WJFB01004283.1:0-10525 GCA_009870185.1 Pygmarrhopalites habei | reverse complement strand
CCACCCCCCCCCCCCCCCCCCCCATTGAAATATGGCACGAGTCTCTCTCTCTCTCCATTTTCCACATCGAATCAACGAAATGTACAATATCCAAATTTTTCCAGGAATATCTTCTCTGTAAAAAATAGAAAGGAAGAGAAAAAGAGAAGTCGTCAATTGGGAAAGAAAGAAAATGATAAATAATATTTATTATTGGATACCTTCCAAATTCCATCTTGGGTATTTGCTTCATGTACAAAGTCTTATGGTTTTTTTAGCATATGCCAAGAATCAGAGACTTGGTAATAGTAAAAATGATTCGTCTCGTCCCAACTCTTTCCAAAACTTCCATTTCTTGCTGTATACAAAATCCTCACGTAATACTTTTTCTGTTATAAAAGATGACATGACATTGAGTAGAAATATTGCATTATGTAATAATAACAAAAATTCCTTCACACATTTTTGAGAATTGAATTTCAGTTCACAAATTTCAAAATGAGTTTATTCTTTCTTTTCAAAAAACAAACTTTTGATTGTAATACAAATGCCGTAGTCAAAACCAAGGGAGAAAGTGGAAGGGAAAGTCCATTGTCTTAAAATTTCGTCCATCATCCTCCTCTGACCCAGCCACTCTTTTATTGATCGGGACAAAATGAAAGAGGAGGAGGAAGGGAGTTTGTAATTGATCAAATACGCCAGACACCTTCCTTCCTAACTTGGAGCTGCTAATGCTCTGACAGAAAATTATGAAGTGATGTGATCGCAAAATGGCAAAATCTTAGACAAAACAAAAGCAACTTTCTCCACGTCTCTACTGGGTTAGAGTACACAACAGATATTACGCCGTGGAGGAAGTTATACGTGTGTGTTGACAGTATATAAGAGTAGAAAGAGAGAGTGAGAGAGATCCCACGATTTGAAATTCAATGGTCGTTGTAACTTAAGCTGAGTTTCTAGTTTCCAGCTTTAACTTTATCCATGGCCTTTTCGTGACAGAGGACGAGGACGAGGGGCACTCCCAAATTCCGAGTTTCTTTGTCTTGGAGGTGACGACTACAGTGACTGCATATATGCGTCTCTGTACACACCATCCACATTGTATTACGTATATCAGTCCAACCAGGGACACACACACACACCCACAAAGAGAAGAAGGAATGGAGAAAATCAAAGGCTTGAGGATAAGAAAAGGAACTGAGAAGAACAAGAAGAAGTGGAGGAAGGGCTGGACAAAACTTTCACTTCACTTTTCACTGGAACCTTCGGACCTGAGAGTCACTTTTTTCCCTCCTTTCCCTTTCTCCCTGGCCTTCACTTTATATGGCTGTAACCAGCACAACTCCTCTCTGTTTCTTCCCAAGTCCCGTCTCCCAAAACAAGAAGAGGAAGAAGAAAGGGAACAAATGAGTTTTCTCTGGTTTTTTGATTCCTGAGTCTCGTGTCAGTATTTCTTTATCTGTAGAAATGGACTCTCTCTCCCTTTCTCCTCGATTCCATTGTATTGTGTTTCTATTTTTTCCTCTCTTTCCACTTTAATGTTTGTCTGTCTATACCAAGGATTCCATACTTATGTGAACATTCAGTCCCTGAATTGGATACGAACTGCACAATACAAGACTGTCTAATAGTTTCTCGCTTTCTCCTCATCCAGCCTCCTCCTCCTCCATATAAATTATGTATGCTCTTTGTTGTGCCATACAGAAATACACTTTGGTAATATCTGCATTGTTGCAAGAACTCGCCTAGTCGTTAATGTAATGGCTGAGAAAAAAATCATGTGAGAAAACTAAAGGACATTATCTTTATTGTGTAACACACGAGTCTGGATTTTCTATTCACGAGTGTTACAAGCATACAATTCCTTCATCCTCCCAAATTGTGAAAATTCAAGTGGAGGAAAAATCAGGATCTGGATTATACCCGCACAATAAGAATCTGTGCAGAAAAGAAAGGAAAAAAGCATGAGATTCGTAATAGATATTTTAGAACTTTCTCCTGTTTGTTTCCTTTTGACATTTGACACACAATGCCAGCAAGACAAAATAATGTAAAACCTTTCAGGCTGTGTGAATGGGACAAAACTGGGGTGACTGCTAACAAAAATAAATTCAATGCATTTACTTGAATGTATTGCCAAAATTATTTTGTACAATGTCCGCCACCTTCAACAATATAAAGTCCACAGAAAATAATTTACTCCTTCCTTTCCCGTGTAACAAATGTCTTTTTATTTGCACTGTCCGTATTGAGATCACACACACACAATAAATCCAAAGTAGACAATGTATTGGATTGAAGATAAAAATAAATATGTGACAAGAAACTAAATTATGATAGTCACTCGGGATAAAAGAGTTGATAAATAATATTATTGTATGGAATCACCTTTTGACATTTTGTAATAATGTGAAGGTGATCTAACAAACTTTGTTTGCAGGGTAATGTGCAAGACAGTGTAAATACAATTCCCAAGGTATGGACTCCAAACAACTTTTCCCACTGACCAAATTTCCAGGGCATTTGCGAAAATCCAGTGGGAAATATTTAATGAAAATTGACTTAGGTTAAGGCATGGCCAGGAGAAAGGAAAGAAAGATCCTGCTTTTCCCCTGTAAATTATTAAATTCAATTGCAACAAATGTCCCACTTTGTGGTACATGAGTTGACTTCTTTTTGACTCTTTTTTCTCAAAGACTTTCCCTCAAGTCCATCATAATGTTATTAATGTTTTTGAAAAGTCCGTTCGTGTTGCAATAGTCGTCATTTTTTACTGATTTATGAACCATGATTTCAAAACTTGTGTTCGAGAAATAAAAATGAGGAGAATGATGGAGAGGGTCAGTTTTCCCAAACAGAATCTTAAGAGGTACACACGAGGAGAAAGGAGAAAGTCATTAAGGAAACTTTGCTGACTCACAAAACAGATAAAAGTCTCGTGTGTGTACCTAACGATAATGTGTAATTGCAGACAGGAAGATAGGATGATGTTGACGAGTCATAAAAGCAATAGAAATTATTATTTAAAATACACACTCCTCCAATCTTATTCCAAACCATTAACCGAGGTACTTAGTCAATCCCAAATTTTCATGTTCGTTGTGGAAAGTTGTTGTTTGAATGTCTCGAACAACAAAATGACTGTCTCAAATGGCCTCACATCTGCCATATTGTTTTAACCGAAGGTACTCCTTCACTGAAATCTCCTGACTGCTCTCCACTCACAAATCCTAGTTATATTTAAACTAGAAGAGATTTTTGTACAAAAAAAAGTTTTTAGTCTGGGCGTTAATTTGAGTCATCACAACGTGTGTGTGTGTGTGCACATGTACCCTCTCTCTCAAGTTCAGAGATGGGAATGGAAAGGTATAAGAGATTACACGTTGATATGAAATGTAATTTTCAACGTCATGAATAATGACCGTTCATTAGTGCAGTGGAAACTTTTGTGCTTACGCTAACATCACACTTTGGGAGGTGGGGTGTGTGTGTCTGTGTGTGTGCTATATGACGAATTAGAGAAAAGTTAGAAAAGTTGTCTTGTGAGTGAGTGTGTGTCTTCATGGATGTAAGAGGAGGACTTTTGTACACACACATACATAAGGTTATGTTAGTTTGAAGGTGTGTGTGTGTGGAAAGTTGAACGTTGTCACAAATGAAGAAAAGACTAAAAGTAAAGCCAATAACAAGGTAAAATACTAGTGACTAATCACTGTCGGATGACACTTCCATGGAAAGCGCAGAGTCTTGTAAATCATACATACTCATCTGCTCCTCTTCTCCTCCAAACTCTACATATTCTTGTGAGAATACTAATGATTGGGAGTAGAGAGCTACAACATCCTCCAGATTATTCTAGCAGAGAGACAATTTATATTTCATTTATAGGGGTACCTCTCGTCTTCACGTCCATTTTATTTTATATGGAGGGAGGGAGGGAAGATGACAGGGGAAGGTACCGAGGGGACTATTCACAAATTTTATGGTTGGTCATATCCATTGTCAGTTCCCTTTTTCCCTCCCAATATAATTTTTCATACACATACTTCTCACACTCTTCTGAGTGTGTGTGTGTGTTCCATGGACAGTCAAAAAAACTTGTCATGGCGCAATGAGTGGACTCCTCATCCTTCCCTGTTCCCAGAAAAATGATGAGGGGACTTTTGTTGAGGCGGACGACCCAAAGTAGAAACTTATGAACTCGACACTTTCCCTCCTTTCCTTGATTCCTCATAAAATATAAATGTCCCTGTTGGAGAGACGGGGTGAGAGCGAGGAGGAAATCTGAAGGAAGGAATATGTAATCTGTGGAAAGTTAAGGATGAAGTGAAAAGGAAGAATGAAGGGAGGGGAGAGAAACACATTTCAAGATGAATCAATTCTTTATGCGTTCGAAAATGTTTTAATGATTTTATTCCTTTCGACGTCTTTCATTGACTCTCCCTCTCTCGCTTTCTCCGTCTCTCTCCGTCTTATTCCTTGGATTCATCGGTTCTGGCAAAAATCTCTTTTTGCTGTCTCCCAGTAGATTAGGAGCTTTTGTACTACTCCTCGGAGCACTTTTCCCTGGCATTCGTGAGTGTACATCCATCTTTGTGCTGAGAGGGAGGGAAAGAGACTCTTACAATATTGATATGGGCTGGCTATGGCTAAACTTTGATTGAATTGTAAGCTCCTGACAGATATACCATTTTTCTAATCTCGTTCTTTTTGACAAGATCCATGGAGCAGGGAGGGAGAATAGACGAACGGAGGAAAGGAAGAATTGACTCATCTTCTCTCTTAAAATTATTAAATCCTCCTCCTCCTGATGGATAGTAAATAGAAGAGGATTGCCACCATGTTTTTGTCCCAACAGAGGAGTATACACAGAGTGCATTATAACCATCTTTTCCAAAGACCTAGTCTCTCAACTCGAGACTCTTCTTACAAAGTTGAAAACTCTGTACCTGTCGTCTCCGACCAATCTAACCAATTACAGAACTGTACAAATGTCGGTCCTCTCCTTACGTCTCTTTTAACACTGTCACAGTCTTTTCAGGCCTAATCGTAAGCTTTCTTGCAATGGGACACAACCGAGTGAGGAGGATCCGTGTACTCTCACAGACGATTTTCGTCAACGATCAAAAGGGCACATTGGAAACTAGTTTCCATTAGAGCCCCATCATTTTTTTTATTTCAACTGCAAAATCTGATTTTAGCAAAGTACGTATTGGATGTATGTCTTGTTTCAATTACATGTAAAAATCAGTATTTCTTCTTCAGTATTGGAAATGAGCAACTTTTCGCGCATTTCCATTTTGTGAACAATAGGGTTTTCCGACAAAGTAAATTAGATGACGGAACTTGATGAGTTTGTAACTATAAATGATGGGATGCTTTCGTGTATTAGAATTTCAGAGAAAGCTCAGTGAAAAAAATTGTGGCTTTTTGAAACAAATATTTTCTCTCGGCTGAACAGTACTGACTGTACTGACTCTTAAATATATCTTCAGATTAACAAATTCACTCTTGTAAAAAGCCCCTCGTCTCACACTCTCCGCTCCGAGCAACTTTTCCCTTGTAGTTTGTGATGGAAGGAAGTGGGACAGAAATCAAAAGAAAGTGGATCCACTAGACTCGCCTGTGACCCCTTTCTGTATCCTTTTATCATGTTCAAATTGGACAGAGTTATTGTATGGTGTTTGTTTGTGTCCTCCTCTCAAATGTTGACAAGGTAAAGTTAGTCCTGCTCCACACATTTCTCACATCATTGACACGGTCCCTTTTTGTGAGGCGTAATAGAAGATTCATTCGATTGAGGTGTAGGAACGATAACAATGGTAAATAGAAAGGGTATACAAGAGTGAATAGGTTACTGTGAAAGAGTTGTAGTGTGAGATTTAGTATATTGTTTTGATGTGTGTGGTCTCATTTTCTGCTTCTGTCGCTCATCAGTTGCTCCTTCTCCTTTTCCCTTTTTTGCAGAGAGTCGCGGGATTCCATATGAATGCATTGAACGGTGGAGGAGTCGCAATAAGTAAGAAGCCCAAGGAGAAATTCGGTCTTTGGAGGGGAAGAAAAAGGAAAGGAGGAAGTTGGTTGACAGACTATGGGTAGATCTGTAGCTCCTAGTTGTGGTGGCACACTACCATTACACGACGCTAGCTAGACATTTGATAATCCGGTACCACATCAAAAGACTCGTCTTGATTATTTGCCATGTATTTTGTATTCTCGGGGAGTGTGTGTCTGTCTGTGTACAGTCAAAAGATATAGAACTCTCAGGTAGCTGACTTACTACTACTTGGAAAGGCCCCCAGTCAAAAATGAATGAGTGTGTGTGCCTCTATCATCTTTCCATCGGTTCACCAGAACCTCAATAAAAGTCAACACAGGAATTCAGAAAGTGACTTTCGTATTTTGTATGATCCTACGCGCTCCTCCTAAAGTTCAAAAGAAGATATTTAATGCCATTCCGCTCCTTTGTACTCTCCCCCTCCCTTTGACGACTGACGTTTCTCAGTTTAATTGGCGAAATAAAAATGATAAATGAAAATTATGTTAATACGTCTCACTGTATTTGTGCAATCAAAAATGCTAATTTTGAACAACTAGATAAAAAACGTGGTGTTCCATTGTTGTCTCCATTTTAAGGACAATGCTTTTTATATAACTGTAGGTAATCAACGGTAGGGACAATTTTGATGTGTTGAGGATAAAGAGTGCTTCATTGAATGACCGTACTTTCCATTGAAATAACAAATATGCACTCTCCAAAGATTGCACTCTTCAAGAGTGACTCTTGAGCCACATGACAAATAAAATTAACCAAATTTTTTGATAGAAAACTATATGGAGCACTGTTTTTATTTGTCATCGTCTACATCTTTGGTATTCTTTCGTGTTCATAAATTTTCTTTTGATTCCTTTGTTGAACTACTATTTTTCATGCGGACCGCATGAAACGCGTGAAGAGCTGTGTACATACTTGCAGTAAAAATAAATAATTCTGATACTACTTAATGTGAGGCAGAATCAAAATGTAGAGAGTATTAAACTGAATACAACAATCATTGTTCGTCCAAGTTTTAAGAGATAAAAATATCTTGATAAATATTTCTTAAAGTATTATTTGAGAAATGTATATAAAAGAATGAAATATACTTATCTATTTTAGTCTCACAATACAAAATAAATATTAAAAATATTTTTAAACGTCAAGTGCTTCTTCCAGAGCTTTGTCCCAGTCGAATCCATCAAAGAAAGGATGAGATTTAATTTCTTCTGCACCATAATATCCAAGGCGTAAGTTTGGATTAATTTGTAAGAGCTGTAAAATGGAAGATGATTAAAATAACCGTTCCGTGTAACATGGGATGGGAGCAACAAAAATATTATTTTTTAATTTTTAACGTACTTCAGTCATTAATGATTTCGCATGAGGTGAGATGTATTCTCCACAGAGATTTGTATCCAAAATTCTTAAGCTCGTATTAGCATGAGTTCCTTCGGGATGGCAAGACTGCACAGTCTAAATAACATGTTCAAAGTAGTGGATGAAAAATAATGTTACCACAAAAGTAAAGAGTTTTTTGACATGTTAAGGAAAAATGAAGAAATAAAATACCCGTCCAGTTAGAAGATAGAATAGAATGGCTCCGAGACTCCAAAAGTCAACCGAGAAATGAAGTTGTTTACCAAGTGAATTCTCATTTCGAGCTTCCGGAGCTACCCATTCACTAAAACGTGGAACGTAGTCTACGTCAGTCCATTGACTTGTGAATGACAGTAAAATATGACCACTTTCACCCAGTAAAATATTTCTCATCCCCAAGTCTCTGAAAGTGAAAGTACAAATTATCATTAGTCGATATATTCTGAATGGAGAGTTGTGGTAAAAAAAACAATGGAAAAAAATTAAATACTACAGATTCACATATAAAATAATCGAACAATACATCTCTCTGACTATTACTTAATTAGTTTGAATCAATAAAAGATAATGAGAGTTCAACTTGGCACAGTTGTAGAAAAACAATAAACTTTATTAACCTTACCCGTATGTAAGTCCAATAGAATGAAGTTTTTCAAGTGCCAACACAATCTCGGCTAACCATACTTTAATACAGCACTCAGGCACCATTCGTTGAATAGGCAATGGTTCACATAGATTTTCGTTTGAATCTCTTCTACTATTATTATGAGATGGCTGACAATAACGAGAAGCCATGGGACTCCCGTGACTCCCTTCTTCATCCTCTAATTTGGTTTCATCTGAGATTTCGCCCACTAATAACTCATCCGTGGACGTCTCAGACTTGTTGGATGTATAACAATCAGTTCTATCATATCCCTTATCCTCCCCCTCACCACCCCTTTCCGAAAGCGGCATCGGCTTTTGATTCACTCCAAGCTTTCCACATTGACTTTCACCAACACTTTCACCGCTCATAAGACTCGCTTCATTTCTCCATGCCCTGTTGTTATTGTTCTCCTTCTCATTAGTTTCTGCCGGCTTTTGTTTCCCTCCTGACAAAGAAGAATCGGGAGAGTCGAGGAAGGACATAGTTTTGTTTGACATGGCGTCACTATCACTGCCGTTAACACTACAAGCACTATTATTATAATCATCATCATATTCCCTCGAGGAACAAGTCCTAGGAGGATTGGGTCTACCATTCTTCGTATTCTTCTTCTTCTTCTTCTTTTGGTCTCTGTTTGACTCTGACTCGGGGTTACTACCAGCGGCGTCGGCAGTTTCACACTGCGTCAAAGTACGTGATACGGTCTGAATTAAAACTTTTGAACATGCAATTAAATCACTAGTATCAACGCTATCAAGACTACTCCAAGAAACAACACAGTCTTTTTCCACAACACCACCACCAGGAGTATACAAAGAGGATGCTTTGGACGTCGTCATCTTCATATTCTTCCGTGTAGGTTTCACTATTGGGCTTGTGGCAGGTTCAAGGACTTCATTAACTTCGCCGTCACTACCTTCACATTCTTTCGTCTTTCTTTGACGTCCCTCTTCTTCTCCTTTCTTTTCGTTTCCCTTTACTTCTAGCATCATGACAACACAAAATAAAAGTGAAAAAAGACAACACTTTAGTAATTTTTATCATCATTTGTACAAAGTTCAAAAATGAGAGATTCATAAATAATTTTACTCACCGATATCGGAGCCATTTCCCATGGTGCTGTCTCCGTTCATTTTCAATGCATGACCCTGTCCTTCATTTGATGATTCTTCTGTATCCGATTCTTGAAATAAACGAGCATAGCTGGCACATAGCCCTCCTCCCTGTTCTGTATTTTCCAAATCTACTGAGACAAAAAAAAAGAATTGTTGGAAATATTTTTGAAAAACTGGATGAATCGTTTCTTAGATAAATGATGAACGACTCACTTCCATTAAAGTCCATACATTTTGTTTCCATTTGCTCAGCAAAGGCCGCTAAAACTGTCATTGCGTTTTTTCTTTCCGACAAAGAATGATCGTCAATACATTCTTTTTCATTATCACAAGGGCTAGTGTCATGAGGTATAATTGCGATCTGTAAAGACACAAATTTTACAATATTCAGTCAACAGCATTAATATCTATTCAAAATATTAAAGTCTAAAATATGATTGTGTATGGAAGGAATTGCCTGCTTTGTTTGGTAGCTTTCAACAAAGTCGGATAGCTTCCCACCTCCTGCGTACTGTAGAAGATGGATAATTGTGTTTTCAGTGTTGAACCATTTTATCTATTCAAACAAACATATTAAAATTAAAACATAAAATTACTGAATCCTTTTCTTTTCATGTTATGTACTGTGATGGCAAAAAAAATGAAAAAAAATTCAATCATTCTAACCAATTTCACCATAAATGGTATGGGAGACGCAATGACTGTCTTATTATTGGGCACCAAAGGGCTTGCAGATTTTCTCAAAACCTAAAAATACACGAACAATCCAATACAAAATAACAACCATCGTACTGTGGAATAAATAGTACTTACAAAAATTAAAATGTGATTTACTTTGATGGCATAACATTTTGCCCCTTCCGAGGCAACGTTGACAACTACTAAAAACAGATTATTGCGAGTTCATTTAAATATCTTTAGTCTTTTGCAATATATACATATTCATCATACAGAGCGGTAGACTTGATTATGATAATAATGTCGACACAGTATCATAAAGACCAGTGTAAATATTCCATATTTGCGTCTTTACTTTATTGGAAAAACATAACAAAAATCCTATCATAACGAAGAGTAACAACAAATTATTGCGATTATTAAAATTTGATACTAGAGAGATCACTGTAAGTCATTATGAGATCACAACATAAGAATAATATTCTGTCTAGCGCACAATAATTTTAAATTAGAATGATTTATCAAAGTTTTCAGATCGAGCCTCTCCTCGTGAACCAAACAAGTTCTTCTTAAACGGTTGTTGCTGTTGTTGCACTAAAGATTTCTGTTTCCCTCTGAAAAAAAGAAAATCCTAAACTTTATTTTCATTAATCCACAGTTACAAGTAGTAGTAGAGAACTCATGATT
>WJFB01004282.1:0-10528 GCA_009870185.1 Pygmarrhopalites habei | reverse complement strand
CCCTCCATCATCCTCCTACACACACACACACACACACACACACACACACACACACACACACACACTCTCTCTCTCTCTCTCTCTCTCTTGTACAATCCTCTGTCTCTTTTGAGTATCCTGGAATTTAAAAGCCACAACCAACGGCGGTCATCAAAATTAATCATAAAAGTGTATTATTCAATTAAAGTGAGGAATAGCTTTTGGTGATTATATTTTCTCCCCTAAATATCAGGGAATCCGCCTGAACGATGGTTTGAGAGATAACATTTTTCTATTTTGGAAAGAGAGAGGATTTTTAGAATTTTCATGTTCTTGCCAGAATAAAAATTTATTCTCGTTTTTTTAGTGTGATATGTAGATTACGTGTTGTAATCTTTCAATCTTTATTTGCAGTCCAACTGTGCCGACCCAACGCACACAAATAATGAAAGCCCGTTTTATGAAAACAGGAGAAAAACATCAAAACTAGTACATCAACTCTCCTCGATTGAAATACAAGTTGTGCAAAAATATGGTTCAAAAAGTTTCCTGAAAAGAATGGATCATTGTGACTGACATTTCACATCGTAAATTCCGAGCTCAGGTGACAATTAATGTGACATCCCTCGTAGTGGTAGGAAAATTCCAATTCCCTCCTCCCTACAAAATATGTAGTGAAATGTTGTCCCCTCGAATATGTAAAGTAGGATTGTAGTGGAAAACTCTCATTAAGGACTACAGTCTCTCCTCCTCTAATAGTCCACCGTCCTCGTCGCCGTCCTGTAGTACAAGGACTAAAGAAAGAGAAAGCGTAGTAAATTGGTTCAAGTTTGACGGTAGCCGAGTGCACACTCGTGAAAGTAGACTCACTCGAAGTTTCGTGTGTCCTTTTTACACGAAGAGACAGACAGGAGTGTCTACTTAGTATGTTTAGTACGGGGTAAAAATGAGAAAGATAAAGTACAAGTGAGATTCTCAAGGGACGGTGACTCTGTTCCAATGTATGTATCCAGTTGATTAAATCTATACTCTACTCTTCCAAAAATACACCATGTTAAAATTTTAACCGTCACCATAAATTCAGTTCCACAATGACATGTCAGCAACGTCTTCCCAGGAACCTACCCTGTGTAGTCACACGTTCAAGTCTCTCTCTCTGTCACACACACACCATCCCCCAAAGTCTCTCTGGGTAAGGTTACCTCCTAAATAACTTTCTCTTTTCCTTTGTTGTCACTAAATGTGAGACTTGGAGGAGGAGGATAGAGAAAACAATTTTTTGCAACAAAAACTTTACTATAATCTATCTTAGTTCCTTTGGATTATCAAGAGAAAATTTCTACAGCAAAAAAAACTTCTTTTGGAAAATTACAATCGCTTTGTCAATGCCAATACATGGTAAATAGTTACACACAGACTGTTAACTCACACACACATGAAGAGTTTGTCTGACTCTGTCTGATGTGTACTGAGAAAATAATTTATCGTCAGTCTCTAACTCGTTTCATCGACACTTTGTGGTAAAAAAAGTTTTTTCTTTTCAATTTATTTATCACAGATACTTTTTTAGTTGGAAAAATATTGCACATTGTCACTTTTCTAATGCATTAAGAATACTGTATAATAATTTCCTTTTTTTATATTATGTGTAAAAAATATGATATTTCATGATTAATAATATTAATTTAATATATATCCATCGTTGTTCAAAATGACTCATCCTATTATTACTTAGTATCTTTTGATGTGTGCAATGGAGTTGGATCTTAGTAGGGGTTCTTCCGAGTCTAAAGTTTGTGGGTCATCGTAGACTGTACCAATGGATACACGATGCTCATCATCATAGTCATCTTTTCGGGGGAGAAAGTTTCTACTCTCCTTGGTTGATCCATATTCTATCTTTTCTCCATAATATCCAAATCCACGTTTATCACGTGGATTTTGACCGTCACTCGAAATGGCTTCTGTAATGCCCACGGTAGACTTGCCCAATCCTTTCCCTTCTTTCCAACCACACTCTTCCATTATTTTTCGGGCCACTCCCTTACTGTACTTTTCAAATGAGTGTTGTTCTTCTTCTTCTTCTCCATTCTCAGCCGAGTTGAAAGTGGTTGAAGACATTGCAGGGCGCTTCCTTGATGATGATGACATTTTTGAAGTTGTTGGTGAGGAAGGACGTTTAAAAACACTAAAAGACTCCATAGAATTTCGAAATCTTGCTGATTGTCTCATTTGCATCATATCTCGAGCATCCTTATCACCAGCCCCTAAAATAGTAAGAAAGGCAGTATAATATTAGAAACTGTCATCACCAAAATATCAAATGATAGTATATCATGTAAGTATGATATTTACTAGATACTTACCTTCTTCGTAATAAATATCCATATCTATGTCCAGATTATCCGAAGTTTGTTCATCAAAACCTCCCTTGAGTTCCTCCCAAAACTGAGCATCCGTGTACCAAACAATACCCGGTGTTCCTTTCTCCCAAACCAATTCCGCTGGTTCCTCATACAGTCTTTCCTTTATTCGATCTTGTGATGTATGATCATCCACGGTTGTGATGTGCCTTTCCCAGTCTTCACAACGATCGTCATCGTCGTCTGGTCCACTCTCCTGTGAAAAATGATAATAGAGTAAATATGATTTGATACTGCAGGTACTAAGGTAATTAAATTCTCTTGTGTATGAAATACTTACGCTGTCAGAAAGGTCAACGTTTTGGACATCTGTTGTTGGTACATTCTGGGGTCCAATGAAGACATCAGAAATCGTATGACCTTTTCCAGTCACGACTTCTTCTTCGGTTTCCTCTAAGTGTACCACATCTGTTTGATAGTCGTATGGGACTTTGCTGAATTTTTTAAAACGTCTAAGAAAACAAAGAATGATTTTGGTTGTTACAAAGGTCATGTTATTGTACTTGTATGTATGCAACATTTTTTGTATATAAATAATATATAAATCTTAGTTGGTTCTGTAATTTATTTACCTTGCAGTTGGAAATTCCAGACCCAGTTTGTGAATTAGACTTGGAGGTAATCGACAATCACGAATTAATGCGAGAAAATGCGAATTTTTTGTGCCAACATTTCCATTTGGCATCAGTCTTGGAGGTCTCAATTCTTTTGAAAATTTAATCTCATCACTTGGCTCGACCTTCACATAAGTTATCAAGGATTTGACATTCATATCATTCCCTTTTGTGTCCATCCAAAATTTGTTGTGATATTTTTTAATAAATAATGTGGAATTTTTTTCACTAGTAAATCGCACAATGGAACACAAAGTCTTTTTCTTTTCATTGTCCGTCTCGGAACCAGTGGGAGCACAAATAAATTGAGGACGATGTCTGAAATGAAAGCAGTCGAACAAACCTTTTTCAATGAAAATAGCAAAGAAGTTGCGTAAATCAGACGCGTGAAAATTTAGAGGAATATTGTTAACAAGACAGTAGAAATAAATAGGGGGACTTTCTTCCTGTTCTGGCTCCATAGGCTCAATTTTATTCTATCGTATAGAACCAATTTTATTCATGAAAATTTCACGAGGAAATTGTCACTATTTTTATTTACCACAGAGTAAATATAGTAAACAGAGAACTCAAGGCTGTAAAAAAGTGTTGTACCCATTCAAACGAGTAAAAGGGACTGAAAGCCCAAGCAGTGATTGGCTGTTGAGGACGTGGTGTGTTATGCATTGTCAGGGCACCGTCAGAGCATTTTCAGGGCACAAAACTTTCATGACATTGAAATGAAACCACAACAACAACAACTTTGTACATTTTTTCTATTTTTTCTTTATTTTAGAGTCAAAGAATACAAATTGTTGAAAATATATACACATACCATTTCATACATATGACAGTAAATTCAAAATACAAAAAACTTTATATACATTTATTTATTTGTATCTTTGATTACCACCAGAGTTTGCAAATGTTTTTTTCGGTTTCATTGTGAGCGTAACTAGCCTTACCAATAGGCATATTTTTGCATTCAAAAATTTTACTATCATGTTACACCTATGATCATAGCATGACTCATCACAGTTTTTAAGCCAGCTATTTACAGTGTTATCATTTTGTAAATACGACATTAGATTAGCACGAAGGTTGTCACCATTTGAACAAATTTCTTTAAGAAAATACTCTCGAAATATCGGTACAATGTGTATGAACATTTTCTGGCTTCTGCATTTAACATATGACTAGCCATAATCATTTTCTTTTTCTAACAGTGTTGTTGTATAGGCTTTCATAAATACCATGCTTTCATTCTCTGTAAACCCCTCCGTTTCTCTCTCACTTATAAATTCTAATAAGGAACTTTTACAAGACATACATGGTCATTTTTTGAGAACATTCTTCACTGCCCACGTCCCTACATAAACTGCGACAGCGTTATTCTTAGCACTTAACTCTCCTTGCAAAAACGCTTCAAAAATATTATTGTCACGCGTCTCTGATACAGTCTCAAGATTTACAATTTCTTCTTGTGAAATGTTTACACTACTATCGTCCAAATACAGGGGGAGGGGATTAAGGCTGTCTTTTTTCCAAGTACTAATCAATGTATTAAAATTGATATTGAAATTTTCCTGTGTCTCAAATTCTTTTGTTTCCTCCTATTTTAAGATTGTTTACGACATACAGGAATTTTGTATTTTGAGTAAATTGCTGACATGTGGGGTCACTAGCATTACCAACCCTATACCTTTGGAACGAAAAGAAATGTTCCACACAATCTTGCTGCATCCTACGAGTCAAAACACCATGAAAACCAGTATCACCAATTTCTCCCCCAAAACCCTCCTGGGCTAAATCATCAACTAAACTCTTAACTCCCTTTAAGGTTAATAATAAACCTTTAAAGCATTTTGGGTTTTTCGATCCTAACGATTTCCAACTTTTCACCCAGTCGTAATATTCGTCAAATCTATGTAAATTCTGAAAAATTTGTCTCCCCGATTTATTTGGTTTTTTAAAATCATCCATACTAGAAATATTTAGCAAGTCAAAAATTTCATCCATTGTTAGAACAAACTCAGCTGACTCTTCTGCTTCACGTGGTAACCACCCTTTGTGTATAAAGTATCTTATTCCACTCCGGACTGTATTACTCAAAACTTGTGCTGCTAATGAGACTGACATTTTTTCTGGGTCGGACGGATTAATATGAGAATTTCTGAGCTTTGGTGCATATCTTTTTTCAGTACAAGAATCAATTTCAAAACATAGTCGAATATGTGACCATCGTGCAAGTGTAGCAACACTTGGTATAAGCAAGTCAACCGATCTCAAGTTCTTGTATCCGAATGAGCCTAGTGTATAGTACAAACGTAAGTAAAAATCTCTTTCACTCTCGGTATACTCTGCCTTTTTTTGATTGACTAGACAATTAGCACTCTTAATTTGTGACTCGACTAATAATTTTACTCTTGGCGAAAGGTTCTTTGTTGAAAATTTTTGACGTTCTCTATACAAACGTGCAAAACGTGTTGACCGATTTTTGTAGTATAATCTACTTCGTACAATACTCTTCCTACAACTCCGTAAATTATTTTTAACACTAATTATTTTTTCCTTGAACGGAGCCAGCGGGGGAAGCATCACCGATTTCTGCTTGCGAATTCGTTCCTATTTTTCACAAAAAAATTAGAGTGAAATGTCATGTGAAATAATAATAATAATTAGTTGACTTACTAATACTTAATATTTAATAAATATCGACTCACGTTGTTGGTAATTGTTGTTAGAATAGATTGAGATTCTGGTGTTTTCATTGTAGATCTACTAGTAGGGGTGGTGGTAGCAGATGTAGAAGAAGAAGCTGCAGTAGCAGTCATGGAGGTGGTAGTGGTAGTGGGAGTTGTAGCGGACATCGGAACAGCTCCTTTCCGTAGTCGAGTTATCTTTCGACATTTTAAAATGTCTTGAGTAGAGAAATGTAATTGACAAACTCCATCCGACTTTCGTTGTGACACATTCTCTGTATTGATTCCAAGTGCTTCATACCACAAGTCATTACTACAGAACAAAAAATAGAAATTTTTTAGAAAGATAATCAACGTGTCGTACTACTTAAGCTAAAAAATATATATGCTTATTTACGTAATTGTACAATGCAATAAAGGGTAATGAAAGCCAAACCTGTGTTCGGGAATTTGAAAGATAGAAATACCAAGAGTTTTAAATGTTTCACAAGAAGGAACTAAACAGTATTGTAATTTCATTCTAAAAAAGTACATACAGCATTCAACCCAACTTAGTAAGAAATCAAAATAAATATCCAAAGAAAGGTAAATGAAAGATAAGCATTAGTAGGTCACGGAAATATCTACTCGACCGTAATACTATTTTGTACCTGTGCTACTATTTGTACTTGTTTTTATTTGAGAATCAATTCCTGACTGCCAAAGAATTTGTCCACGTCAAGCGTACTGCTAGTACTCTCAAAAGTACATCTGTTTAATGAACAAGCACGAATTAAAAGAAATGCAAAATGATGTTCTCTCTCTGTGTCTTTCATTGTAATTTGATTTGCTCTGTGACATGATTTACCTATTCTTTTTGACATCTGGACAGGGGATGTGAAAAAAGTAACCTTCCTTTGGTACAATATATCTGTGAGCATGTAAAAAGTAACAATTAAAAGAAATGCAAAATGACGCCATACAATATTCTTGCACTCTGTGTTCTATTCTACTTTGATCTGCTTTGTAATGACACTTACCTATGACCCTTGACAACTGCTTGGACAGAGTATGTGTAAAAGGTACGGATTGCACTTAAAGAACCACCTTAATCACGATAAAACGTAATTGAAGATGCTCGAAGCCGGGCACGCGGTCTGATACTTTATGGGTTCAATGAAAACACGGTACGTGCCACACGCCGACTTGAAATCGGCTGAGATACAACACTTTTTTACAGCCTTGAGTTCTCTGTTTACTATACTTGCTCTGTGTTATTTACGTTCGCCCTTTTCAAACTTCCTTCCCTTGGAATTGGCACAAAGAAAACGTTTTGCAATTTCTTATGCAAACAAAACTTTTCGGCTATCCTCCATGAATACTATGAAACTCTGCACATGGTCCCTCCAAAAAGTATGCAAGAATGGCTTTCTCATCATACTTTCTCTATACTTTCTCCATAACTCGGGTAATCCAAAATTTGAGGTTATTACTCATAGGTCAAGAATCTGTAGTGGGGGTTGATTTTTTACTACGAAGTGTTTATTTTAATCGACGACTAGTCCATATCATTTTAGACGATAAGACTATCTCTGTTTGCGTATCAAACAGCTCCAAATTCAATTGAAGTAGTCATTCTGTCCGAATTTAGTCCAAATGAAAATATCGTGTGCGTGGAAATTTTTTTGAGATTTATGGTGTGAGTTGTTCCTCAGAGTCGATCAATCCATAAATTTTAATGAGGAAAATGTGAGGGTGAATTCTCTTCCTGGTGCTCTCCACCCAACAATTTAATTGGATCCGTCATTCGAGATGAGGAATCACAAGTTGAGACTGACGGATGAGGAGGATCTCCACAGATTTGAGAGACGGAGAAAGTGGAGTGACGCCCAAGTCCTGGACACGAACAGTCCCGAATATTTGTCGTGGAGAAGATTACATTTGAGCAAATCAAAATTGTCGGGGGTGGCAGAGATGGCCAGTTTCCTCGCTGGATTCGCCGTCGTAAGATTTATGTTCTACTAATTATGATATAAGATGCATTTTTCCAAGAAACTTTCTGCTTAATTGACTCCAGGTCGCAACAGTTGAATTGCAAATTAATGATGATGGTCTGAGTCCAGTTTTACTCACTTCTTTCGTTGTGGTACGTCTCTCTCCAGCAATTTTCAATTATAATATAAGATCTAATAATTCCGTGCGTCTGTGTTGAAAATAGGTGACGGCAATTCTTGTGGCGACTTCAATGGTGGTCATCATGATCTCAACTTGCATTCTCCCTCAATTAGAAGCCGTGACGAAAATGACCGAATTTCCGAGTGAGGAGGTGAAGCGTTCCCCTCACGACCATCTCATTCGATTCATTGACTTGTCCTGGATCCTGTCCAACACAGTCTGTATCTTCCTGTTCACCCTTGACCTCATCCTTGTAGCCTGGATAAAGTACACGAGTTTCAGTCTGGCAGCGTCAGTGGCTGCTACAGCCATCATGGTCCCCGTCCTCATCCTCATTCTCATCTTTGGCATCATCTTCTACAGACAGATCATCAAGCAACAGTACGACATTTTCTCCAAGAAATATTCAGAACTGGAACAGATGCAGCAGAGTCTTCAGATCCAACTCAACACCCTCTCCACCCACTTCCGTTCAACCAGAGAAAACTCCATCAATTCCATTCAATCTTCCTCCATGAGATCCCATCACTCTGACCGCATCCATCATGTCTAACACAATTCCCCCTCTCTCCCATTCTACCCGCATACTAAAAAGACTGCCTTCAGTTGTGATTCACAACTTGTGAACATAATACAAATTTTTATAAGCACGTTATTTAACAAATTATGACACGATTCGGAAGTCGCAGAATAAATTTAATCACATGATTACGAATTATACAAAGTTTGTATACCTCCGTACATATAAATTGGAAATGATATGATACAATTTTATCAGTTCCACACACTCGAGAATCCTTAGAGTAAACTTTGTAAATTTTCCCAGTTAATAAACAGTAGTAAATACATACAAGTTGATTGTGCTTTATCTGCCAGAGTTCAACAGAAGCGACGGACACACATTCAGTGCAATGTGAATTTGCGAGTTTCACAATTAGTAAATCAGAAACAACATGATGCGACGTTTCAAGAATATATATATAATTTTACCAGGGGAAAACAGTAGACGAAGAAAATTCTACCTGAGTCAAGCCAAGTTAGGCCACATAGCTTCCCTTGCTTCCTTCATGGCAGGATTTGCAGTGGCACGTAATTAATTTAATTTCAGTGAAAGTTGGCAAAATGAAAGTTAAAATCCAATGTGTATGTTTAATTTTGTCCATCTTTTAGAAATCCATTGTCAATCTTCAAATTGATGTCGAAGATCATCCCGACCCGTACCTTCTGACAGGTCTTTACAGTATGAATTTGTATAGTACTCAACATTATTTAATTTCCTATAAATAATTCAAAATGTATGACATTTTTTTCAAAAAAGCTTTCGTCATCCTTTCTTCTCTCCTGGTGACCACATCCAGTTTTGTTATCCTCATCACATTATGGATTTTCCCACTCCTCAAGACGGCTGAGCAGATTAATGAACAAATTATATATACCTTGAAAAGGGCTGATTACATCAAAATCGACATGTTTGATTTACAAGAATTTAGTAAAGCCATCCGTAAGAAGAAAAATGATGATGATGACGGAGGAAGAAATGCTTTCCTCGGACTGAAAACGTTCAAGACTCATAAAATGACAATTAGACTGGTTGAAATTGCTTGGATATTGGCAGGAAGTGTCTCTGTTTTCCTATTTACCATTGATGTCATTGTCCTATGTTGGATCAAATTCACTTTCACTTTCTCCGGGGTAGTAATCGCAACTGTAGTTTTGATCTCAACCTTAATAGGGTTAGCCATTTTTGGTCTCTACTTTCGATTTTATATCCTCAAAAAATATAGTAAAATGGTCAGGACTTTGCCTGTTCAACCACCAAGGACCTTTAGTCAAAATTTTAGCCCTTCAAACAGTAATTTTGGGAGTTCAATCCAGTCTAATGTCGAGTCTACGAGACCGTCCACATCCCAGATTTCTAGGGTCACAGTCTGAAGCCACTATAGATGTACTTGTCAGGGTGCAATCATTCGTTTTCACAGATTTTTAATTTTTGGACTCATCAGTCAGGTAATTTTGCATTTTATTTGTATTTTACAGAGTTTCCCTTCTATCCTTATGTAAACGATACGGTCATATCTTTCTTTTTTAGGTGACCGTTCATCCTAGTATGCGGCTGGGGACATGAAAAAGAAATAACAACAGTGAAATCAATAGTCAGCAACAGGTCTTTACGATGGGGTCCAGTTATCCTACAAAGAAATGTCCAACTGATGAATTTGATCATGACAGTACTCATAGTAAAAATCCTGAGGAAAGTGAGAACGGAGATGGAGAACCTAGTTTTCTGGTACTGGTTTTTTTTACTTAATACAATATTCTCTTTTTACAAAAAAAGATAAACTGGTTTGTGAATAACTGATTTTCTTTATTATCCCAGGTCTGGCGTCGACTACATTTAAGCAGGGCTAAGGTAAGTAGTAAATTATTGTAGTTAAAACTGCCTTCAATAAATGCATTCAATTACCCGAAGAATATTCTTAAAATACAATTTAATGAATACTCTTTGGCATTTGGCATTCCTTTTCATTCAAACATACCTTACATATCCATACTTACTTCTCTAATATGTTTATGTTCTATTTTGACCTGTTGTTTGATCTTTTGACCCCTTTTTGAAAAATTTCAGTTAAAGGGAGTTACTGAGATGGCTGCTCTGATGGCTGGGTTTTCTGTTGTG
>WJFB01004281.1:0-10529 GCA_009870185.1 Pygmarrhopalites habei | reverse complement strand
GAACCTCTGGTGCATTCCCGGCTACTCCTGTCTGTCCTACTGTATTTTTATTTTTGTTGGGTATATGAATTGAGAAAATGGAGTTACCAACAAGTCGTAGTCTAAACGGGCCAATATTTTGGATTGCGAGGCTTTTTGAAATTGAAAGGAAGTATGTTGGATGGAGCCAGGATTCATGATGGATGGTGATGGTTGCTTCCAGCCTCCTAATATATGTGGAACGTTCTACTTGTATTTTTGACAGGGTTTCCAAGGCATTGTCCAGAGAAATGAGAATGTAGGAGTGAATGTACTTCAAATCGTCGACTGTACTCAATTCTAAATATTTGCCTCTATTTTCATTGAGGCGGACTGTAGGGGTTGAGAGTACCCTCTGCCCTTCCCATTCTAGATGGAGTTCAGAGTTGGAAAGGTGTACCATAATCACAAAGGAATTTGGTTCAATATATTTTGTCCAGTTCAGTTCAAATTGTGGTGGGGAAAATAAAGTGACAGTGCCATTGGTTGTCGTCAGGGATAGGAGGATGTGGAGGAGGAGGTGAAAAAGTGACGTCATTATCCTGGGAATGAGTGTGGAGTGGGGCTGAGGACGAAAGATTTAAAATTACAATCCAGTTGACGATGAATGATGTAACAGAGAGTTGCAAATTCAAAACCCCCAAGAATTGTGGTTGGAGATGTAAGACACCCAAACGAATGATAATGAGTTGAAAGTTGTGGATTAGAAATTTTAATTTAAAATTCTTGTCTTCGAAGGTTAAGTAGGAAAGTGTGGGGTATTTCATGGCAACTCACACAAATCAATTTTTAATACAAGTTGAAAGCTGGTTTCATAAGTGAAATATGTTCCAATCTGAATAGTTTCAAAATCCATTTTATTCCATTTCCATTGCTTCATAAGAGAAATGGAAGAGGATGGGAGCCTCCCATCCTTTGGGAGGAGTCAAGAATAATCTGAGTCACAAATTGTGACTCACAATTCGTAACAGAATCGAAACTATAACCTTGCGTTCTTTTATTCCTAGCCTGGAGGCGGTTTAGCCTGGATGAGTCCCATTAGGAATACATGACGCGTACATAAGTCATCCTCCAAGCCTCCATTTTCATCCCTCATTTCTCTTGTTTTTTATGGAGGCTACTCCAGCAACGCCTCCAACATTTTTTAAAAAATTTCCAACTCTCCCTTGCGCTCTCATTTTCCACCACATTTACAAACACCCAAAGAGGAAGTTGTTCAGCTCTTCATTGCGGTTCTTCTCATGTCCCTCGTTTATTTTTGTTTTCAACCTGTCGTTCACAAATCCGAAAAGTCGGAATTTTTCAAAAAACTGATCGTAACTTCGGATTTGGAGTTGCAAAAAAATTTCTGATTACATGAGAAGAACCGCAATAAAACACTGAACAACTTTCCCACTGGGTATGTGTGAATACGTTGAAAAACGAAAGTACTAGAGAGAGTTGGAAATTTCGAAAAAAAATTTTGCAAGTCGCCTGCATGGAATGTGAGAGAAGGTAGGGATAGGGATGGAGGCTTGGAGGATGACGTAAGTACACGCCATGTTTTCTTATGGGACTCATCCAGGCTAAATAGCCTCCAGGCTAGGAATAAAAGAATGCAAGGTAAAGAGCATCAAAATTTTTCATATTTAAATGAAGCGGTATATTTTTTTAAAAAATTGGAACTCGTCAATGCGCATCCGTACAGTGCATGTTGACTGTTTTATTGTTGTGTGGGGGTGTGGAAGGATGAATACCTTTGAATCAAAGGCTTTGATTGAAAAGATGGAATGTGTGTGTGTGTGAGGGACGGAGGAGGTCTGGATGGGAAGGGAAGCGAGTGGAGTACAGTCAACTTGGATGGTCCTCATGGGAAAGAGGAATCTCATCGTAGCGTAGGTCATGCTCAACACACACATTCAGTTCCTTGTGTGCAGATCTATCCCATTGAAGAACCACCCAAGTTGACTGTACTCGACTCCCAGCTTCCCCTCCCATCCAGACCTCCTCCGTACCTCACACACACTTTCCCCTTTCATTTGTACAGACATCCACCAACCACGTATAAAATGTATCCAGCTCATATAACATATTCATTTAACATATAAGTAGTCGTGCTTTATTATTAATTATTATATATTCTGTTACAGAATTTCTGTACATAAAATGTGAGAGAAAGAAAGAAATACGAGGCTAAGAAAAGATAGGAATGGTATGCTCTTTTGCTGGAGTTATTGTAGGATGACCGTATAAATAGAAAGGTAGTAGCAACCTGACTCCCCTTCACCAATTGAAATAGACTCCATTTCCACGTTTTCATTGCGCTTTATCCATGACAACACACACTCTATTTGACTTTATTGTACACTCAAAGTTGTGTATTTTCCCTTTCTCCATTTCTGCCCTTATCACATTTCCTATTGACTCTCCTGTCGTTCCACAAGCAAAGGTTTTTCCTTCCCACAGTCCAAAAGGACGTGGACGTGTTTTTCTTTACTCTTTTCATAAAAATTTGTAATCATTTCAAATTTTTAAATGACTGTCTAGTTCACAATTTTTTTTCAACAAATAAACCTACCTCAATCCTCAACAAATTTTGTACTTTATTTCAAAGTAGAAACTTTCTTGGATTCCTTTTTTCGACTCTCCTCTCAAAATTTAAAATGAAGGTAAAATTTTGATTCTTGCTACTTTGACTCTACATTAAAATTTGCGGTACAAAAATACATGTCAATAATTTATTGCCAATATATAGCAAATAAGGACACAAAATTAGTCATGCCGGTTTTTAAAAAAAGACGCGCGAAACTACCCTATTCTTTTATGAGTAGAATTAATTATTTTAAAAATGTGTTTCAGAAAAAACGACCTTCCCTTTCCCAGAAAAGGAAGCCTTCAGGGCCTCCTTTGCCAAAGAAATCCAAAATCCTCCCTTGCCTTTGGTGTCCCTTCACCACCAACAATAATTACAGCCTTACTGCACATCTCCTCCTTCACACTGGCGAAAAACCTTTCACTTGTGATTTCCCTGGTTGTACTCAAGGCTACACTCGTTTTGCTCACTTGAAGCGACACCGTCGAGGTCATGACCCAGAAGAAAGTTATTCATTCCAATGTTCCACTTGTGCCAAAAAATTTGTTGAACATCATTCACTTGTCCTTCACCTCAAGACACATAGTGACGACCGGCCCTTCCCATGCCCTCAATGTCCCTACCGTGCCAAATATAAGAATGACCTTGTCCAGCATGAACGTTTCACCCATTCCGACCTTCGACCTTTCAAATGTGATCATTGTGGTTTTGCTGGTAAGACTCTTCACCTTCTAAACCTTCACCGACGGGTCCATCCAAAAGCTGTTGAATCAAAAGAGGAGAAGAGGCACGCATGCCATCTGTGTCCCTACAAATTTCGCAATTCGAGTGACCTGGGTCGCCACGTCCGGACACACACAAAAGAGAAACCTTATGCTTGTCAATTTTGTGACTACCGGACTTCCCTTCGAGCATCCCTAAAAAATCATTTGATTGGTGTACACAAGGAGGGAGAGAAAAAATTCAAATGTTCTTTCTGCACCTACTCCACAGTCACAAGTGGGAATTTGTGTAGGCATATTCGGAAACACATTGGGGAGAAACCATGGGGCTGTCCTGTTGAAGGGTGTGACTATACTAGTCGGTGTGCTTCAAGCATCAAAATACACAAAGGGATCCATGACGAAGAGAAGGCTTGGAAGTGTCAGTGGAAGGGGTGTGACTATGCCAGTAATTGGAAAGGGAATCTGAGGGACCATTTGGACAGTCATAAGGTGGGGACACCTTACAAGTGTAAAGAGTGTAAGTATAAGGGGAAAAGTAAGAAGGGGCTTCAGAGGCATGTCAAGATTTATAGACATGAGGTCCAGTGGGAACCACAAGATCGAGAGAGTGAAAGTATTGTGGAGGAGGAGAAAGGAGAAGGAATCGCTGAGGAGGAGGAGGAAGATGAAGAGAACGCAATTGTGGAGGAGGAGGAGAACGAAGAAGAGGGGGAGGAAGATGTAGAGAAAGTAATTGTGAAGGAGAAAGCAGAAGAAGCAGTTTTGAAGGAGGAAAAAAATCACGAAGATGCGAATCTTGTACTGGCGGGAAAATGCAAAATTGACCACTGTAAGTTTTGGGGAGACTCACCAAAAGATTTGGCAATCCATTTGGATCATTTCCACAAGTTACCCGTTGTCCTCCTCGCCCGGGTTTTTGTGGGAAAAAATGAGAATTAACTATACAATTTGTGTGTGCATTATTACTGATTACTGAATAAATTATCTTGACCTTGAAGATCACACTTTTATTAGGGATAATATAATCAATCCGTCATCACACAATTTTTATGATTGCCCAAAATTTGACCAAAACAATGGAACTTTTTTGGATACTGTATTCTGTTTTAATAAAATTTCATTCTTATCGACACAAAAGCTTTAATTTTCATTCATAATTTCGCTAAAAATTTTTCCACTTTCTACAAAAGTTAATCAGAATTTTGAATTTAGTAAATTCAATTTACGACAGCAAATCTGTTGTAAAAATGGTTTCCCCCGGGTCATTAGAGCAGAAGAGTCCAAAGACACGTGGTTCAAAATCTTCTTTCTCATCCCGCATCCACTGCATCCTTTCATCACAAACCCAAGGATTTCCATTCCCCGCCAATTGATTTTTATCATGAGCCAACAAGTATTCTGCAAAATTCTCTGCTGAAATAAATTCCAAATTGTTCCCTTCCAAATTCAATCTAGCCGGTCTTCCCAAACTCCCCAGTCCGCTATTGGGATGAATATTTCCATCAACAAGGTCATTATCACTGAGATCAATCATAATAGTCCATTCTTCCATCCCTGGTTCTACACTATTGAACTGGAAGCTGTTCTCTCCCAACTCCACAATTCCATTTCCATTCAGTTTCAGGGAAATCAAGTGTGTATTATTTTTAAACTGACCGCCACCCAAATTCCCAATTCCGCTATTAGTAAAAGTTAACTCTTTCAGTTGTGAGAATGAAGAGAGTGGAAGAGAACCACTCAAAATTTCACCGTCTGTCCCAGTTGAGTCAATTTCTAAATACTGGAGGACATCTGGTGTGAAGAAACGTAACAGTTTTCCTACTTGATCGTCTGGGAGAGCCGCTTTACTCAATGTTAGCCAATTGGACTGGAATTGACTCTCCGTTTCGTCACCCTCGATCGAGGTTAAGTTGAGATTGTTCAAAATGTAGAATACTTTAACGTCGATCCGAGCCAAGGATGTCACGTTCAGGACAGTCATCTCAGTTTTAGATATCAGGAAAGTGTAAACCGAGAGCCAGGGATTCGGATCGGATAGAGAAATATTGTTGGTGGCTCGAAGGACGGTGAAAAGGGTGTCAAGAACATTTTGAGTCACGGAAGGCCCTTCACAGTACAAATCGAGTTCGTTAGCAACGACTGTGTTACAAGCACAAGGGGCTATCAACTCTTTCGATGGACACACGTACGCACTCTGGACGAGAGTGAGGGAGAATAGAAGGGTCAGCCAGGTCAGTGGCAGCGGTGGGGATAAATCGGAAGGGGAGATGAAGAAACGGAAATATTTAGCCATGATGGAGATGAGATGAAAATTTTTGCAATCGAATGGAATGTAACTAAGTTAGACTGCGTGAGTGGCTGTGGATTATTACAATTGAGGGGTTCGAATAAATTGATAAGCTATCTAATCAGAAGATTGGTGAGCAGAAAATAATAATGTTTGGAGAGTCAACGAGAAGGAATAGGCAAACATGAGGATAAATTATGCATGGGTTCTCATGGCAGTTGAAAAATCTAACGTGGTTGTCCAAAATGATCATGAAGACCTTGGCAAGGATGTCTGGCTTTGGATATGAATTTAAAATAAAGAGATGGCAGTTTATTTGTGTCGTGTGAGAAAATTTATTTTGGAATTTGTAATCCTTTTCAAAAATATTTGTACAATTATTGCAACCAAAGACGACATCCAGTCAGTCATTGATCGAAATTTTCGTAGGGATTGCACGTGAAAATTACGTGAAAAAAATAAAGCACGTAATTTCACGCCGAATTCCTTTGAAAATTTCTACCAATCATTAACTGGATTATGTGATTCTTCGTTGCACTTGTACATTTGTCGTTTGAGGAATAAAAGAATGATATAAATTAAATACTGTTGAGTTTCCTACTTTCCTGTGAAAGGATGGACGAGGGCAGAGTAGTAATAATTCCCATAACTGAATCTTTTACGTGTGTGGACAAGTTGAGGAGTTCTTGATGCCGAAATGGGTGAGGGCGTAATTGGTACAGTGACAGGCCTTCGATTTCGATTCATCCTTGGTTTGGATTTTGATCCCCTTGAGCTTTATCGTCGGTTTGAGTTTGCCTCCAGTTTTCCTGACTTTTCCTTTCAGATTTGAACGTGTTTTCATTTGTTTCGTATTCCTCATGCTCGTATTAGGTACGACAACTGCCAGAGCTTGTTTCCGGGCATTTTGAGCCTTTATTCTTTCACTTCGACGTGGCTAAATGTAAATCAAGAATTTGATTTTGGAAAATCAAGAATTTAGTGTAAAATAACTGAAAGAAATTTTGCAACTGCTTCTCAAATACTCGAATTGAAATTTCAGTATAAGAATTACTGATTAGTATTGCACATATACACGAATGTCTTGGAAAGTTTAGCCGGGAAAGTTTTAATATTTGAAGTAACGAAAACTTACTAGTGATCTCGTCAGAGGAAGGTTTCGGGATTTTCGGGCCATTCAATGATTTCAGAAACAGTCACGTGATCCCTTTTTCTTAATGATCAGAAAATAAATCGGGTGTGTGCAGGCAAACAAACTATTTGTGGTTCATATTTTTTGAAAGTTTCAAGTTTCTCCTTGCCAAATATTTTTTGCGAAATTGTTTTTGACTACATGAATTTATTATCTAATCTCACGTGATCCTTTACATTTGGAAGTTTCATATTTACTGGTTAATAAAAGAATAGATGCTTAATAAATATTACGAAACAATATAAATGACCTTCATTCCTTCACCTAAATCCTGACCCTTGACACCGCTTAGCAATAACAAGAGATTGTCAACTGTTGTGGCCTTCAAATTTTTTGGAATGTCATGCGTCCACGTGTGAACCACAAACTGCACACAATTACAAGTTATTTTTCACAAAAATTTTCCTCATTCCGTCAAGTGTTTCCATAATTTCCGTAAACATTGCACTAAAATTTATTAGTGACTAAATGCTAAGTATAATTGAAAAACATGCTCCATTCACATAATTCGAAACGGAATAGGTAACCAATTTATTATTTCATTGTTTTCAACACAATGAACAAATTTATGTAATTTAGATGTAATTTAAGCTAATTTATGTCAAAATTTTAGACACGTCAATCTTTTCCAGTTATGCAGGTTTGCATAAATTCTCCCATATTTTTCAATTCCTTTCACACTCGTCAATTTTCCTCGAAACTCTTCTTTTCCCGACACCAAAACAAGTCAACCAACTTGAACTCATGATGTTGCAAAAAATTGAGACTGCAATTCTTTTGGTCGTCTTCTCGTGTGCCTCAGGTAACTCAGTTTTCATCATAGTTTTTTTAAAGTAAAATATTTTCTTCATAAATTGTACATTATTTATTAATTATGATCCGATTTGAAAGGTGAAAGACTGAGTAGTGAAAATAAGTTCATGAAGGCCAGTGTGGACAATGGCGAACTCACCGACTTTGAAGTCAATGAAATGTTCGTCAGAAAATTACTACATTTTTTCATAAATTTTGGTTATTTGAGTTGACGAAAAAAATAAATAATTTGTTGTACATACTAATTACAATTTATGAAAGTGGTATGAAAGTAATTGTGAATGCTTTAAATGTGAAGCATTTTCAAATTATTTTTCATATTCTGTTTTGCAGAATGTCAACAAATTTCAACGTGGTAAGTGGAGAGAATGGAGCAGTTATGTTCCAAAGCGACTGGCGTCAAGATTCAACCAGCAATGCACAACAGCGATGCCTTTGTGTGGCTGTGTTTCCGAATAGTAATAAGACTGCGAGTGTCTACACTTTAGGATGTGAACGGGAGAATGTTCAATCCTCATTTCAGTGGATGATGGTGGATGCTGGAGATAATAATGTACAAATTAAAACGTGGATGATGGGTGGTGCTTGACAACTGGGGAAAAGTATGTTCAAGTCACAAAGTATTGTGATGTCGACAATCCAGCTCAACGATGGATATTGACCCAGTAAAGCAAGTGAATGGCCCCTTCCGAATTTCAACAACAATTCAAGGACCCCCTTATTTCATCTCTCTATTCAGAAGGGAAAGTACAATTTTCGAAAGAAGTTACTGAAAGTTGAAATTGTTTTTTTGGAAATAATAATATACAATGGTAGATTCAAGTTAATTGGATGTCATTTAAATTTAATTAAGGCTACACGGTGTAGCCTACATCTTATTCAATTCAAACGATCTTCGCGGGTAAATGTCGTACATTAGTTACTGACGATTAGTATTACTCGAGGAGGATACAGTACACTATGGTTTTTGTCAGTCATCAATTATTAAAAGTCGTTTTATTAATTGAGGACGGGTCATTCGTTCGGAGCTTGAGAAAGCCCTAAAACAAACTGCAAAAGTGACAACACCGAAGGAAATTCACAAGTAATTTCGCCACCAAACTAGATTTTCGCGGGATGCATTTATACCAGTCGTCACAGCAGTGCGTCATACAGAATGTGGATGTATTTTAAGCAAATTGCAATTAATTTTACAATCACTGCTCTTGTGTACGCCCTGATGCCGAACCGAAAAAAGAGAACATACATCCGACTTTTTCAAGAACTAAAAAATTTGGAGGCCGGACTTGAACCTCAAGGAATAACCACAGATTTTGAAAAAGGGTCAATAAAGGCTTTTGGGACTTTCCAGCAGCACTTCAACATGGCGGCTACTTTCATTTCGGGTAAAAGAAATATTTTAATTGTTTTTACAGAGAAGTCTTAAAACTTTGACTGATTTTCCCTCTTTAGGCAGCGTCATTGGAGGCGAATCCGAACAATCCCGGAGATTCGAGAGTCATATGTCAATGTATGGAATTCGACTACGCAATTAGGTTGAGATGCTTGATGGCCCTAGCATTTGTGCCAGTGGCTGACGTGGTGAGCAAGTATGAGGCTCTTCTGGAATGGAAGTTTTTCCAAGCAGCAAATTTGGCTCCTGTCCTGGACTATTTTGAGGAGCAATGGATTGGTGTGCGACCCGCCAGAGGTCCGAGGGACTCCCCAAAATTTCCCATTTCTCTAAGGAATTGTCATACGAGGGTCCTTAATGGACAGGCAAGGACAATTAATTATCAGGAAGGATGGCATACAGGCTTTCATTCTGGCCTTGGAGCTTGTCATCCGACTCTTTGGAAGTTCTTGGACTTCCTTTAAAAAGAGCAAGAACGTGGTGAGCTTTTGATAGCTCAGATCACAGCTGGTCGGGAAAAGGCTCTGTCCCGTGTCAACTACAGGGAATGTGCTGCCAGGCTGAAGAAAATCGTCAGTGAATACGCAGAAAGGAATCTGGAAGAATATTTAATGGGTATATCTGCTAATATTGAGTTCAATGTTTAATTTCTGAATCATGTTTTTGTTACATAATAAAAGAAACATCATACCGATATTCCATATTTTTTTGACTTTTTCTCGAAATACTGTGTGTATGCGAAGGATAAGGAGAGAGAAACTGTGTACCAAAATTGTCATCCGTACACACACACACAACTTATCATTGAATTTCTCATGGTGATTCAACAAGCCAATAATAATTTATATTGAACCATAGTATATAATGCCACGGTCAACTTTTGATCCCTATCTGACCAACACGGGTCAATTACGAAAGGCCGAATGAAAATTGTAAAAAATTTGTTCGGCCTTTTTTTACTCAGCCTTTCGTGATTCGGCCTTTTTGTTTCTCGGCCTTTCGTGTTCGGCCTTCTGAATTCGGCCTTTCGTAATGATACCCAACGATCAAGTGGGATTTGTTGCCCAATTCCCCCGAACAAGATTTATGTACTAAACTTTTTTCAGAAAAGTGGCTCTTCCTCTTCTTTTACAGGTTTTGAGTAATTAACAAAGTATCTTTATTAATCGGCGTAGGCTAGATGGGAATTTTAAGATTTATGTGCCACAATATTTTAAGAGAATAATTATTTTTTGCTAACAGATTATTTTATTTTGCCTATAGATTTATTTTTTTCTGCCTATAGAATAAATATTTTTTTTTGCCTATAGAATATGATTTTATAATTATTTTATGAATATGATTTACTTTTTGAAAATTTGAAATTCTCTACGAGAAATTTCGGAATTTTAAACTCAAAATTCAAAATTTTCAAAGGATAGGTTCAGATTCGGAATCAGCAAATTGTTTCACGCCAGAGAGTGAAAATTCAGGTCGAAGAACACAAAACGAGAAATTTACTGACCGGCTTTTAAATCTTGAATTACGGT
>WJFB01004280.1:0-10530 GCA_009870185.1 Pygmarrhopalites habei | reverse complement strand
TTATTCAAGGTTTTGAATGGACTCAACGCTCTATTTGTGGGGATCACAACAATTGAATACCTATTCGCTCATGGAGCTGCTTGTAAAATCACATTTTTGATTTTTTCATAAAAAGTTTGACATCCTTGAACATAAGATAAAAATCTGATTGTGCATTATTGTCTGAAAGAGTTTATTTTGGTTGGGAATTTTAGTTAAACTTATCCTCCTTTTGATCATGATTCTCGTCAATGGACTCCTAGTTTTCGTAGTGACTAAACTTCTTGGAGCTGTTCGGAACGTAATTAATTTGTTTTCAAAATTACTCGTCACATGAAAACATTTATTCTGTACGATTTTAAAATTAAATTTTTTGTGTTGTTACTCCCACGTGACGTCATACAGACAGACGTTCGGATGATTCTTCTGTATCTAGTCCTCGATGGAATCTTGACTTTAGCCAATATCATTTTATTCTTGATCATGACATTCCGTGTTAGTGCCATGGGACTGGTTGGACTCATCCCACCCTCGGCAAGCCTTTTCAAAATTTATGTAGTTTTGAAGTACCGAAAAGAAATTTTGGAAAATGAACAACGACAAATTGGAATACAAGCTGAGGTGTCAAGACAAGAAGAACTCAACTCTACGTCTATCCATGGCAGTCCACATATTGTTTAATCAACAAAAAAACGTTGAGTCAAGTTCATAGACCCTTATTTGACCTCCAGGGACCCAAGGTACCCAAATTATGTCCCTAGTTTCTAAGTAGCTCACAGTCACTTAGATGTCCAAGTCTTCGAATCGAAGGCTTCCGGTTGTGAGCACTTTAGAAACTATGAAGGGACTTATCTTGGGTCCTTGAGACGAAGACCCATTTAAAAGGAATCAAAGCAGGGTCCTTGGAGGTCAAAGAGGAGTCACTGAGCTTGATTGTAGTCACAGATTTCCGAGAAACAGAATAATATTTCTAAAAAATGTTTGTACTTTTTTTTAAAAAAATTCTTCCTCTTTTATTAAACCCGCTTCTCCATTTCTAAAATTACAATTTTCTTTCTTACAACCCAAAATTCCCGCCACACAATAACAACAAAGTCAAAAGTAAATGAGCATGGACACAGACTGGATGATAATGAGGCTCACAATATTGATTGCAGTTGTCCTCTTGACTCCAAAAATGGAAAAGATTTGAATGACCAATGGATTACATGACCTCACTTGACACATCAATTCCTTCCTCATTCCAATATTCTGACTTGACGAACAATTCCACGTGAGACTCCTTTTCTCCTCGACAGACAATACAAATTGAGTTGCAGCACTCGGATAAATTTTGAGAGTAAAGTAGATACAAGCCCAAGCTGGTAAGACATATGCAAAATAGTCACGACCTTCAACTCGACCAAAGAGTCGGACACAGCCGTACCAACTTATGACTCCCATGACAACCACGAAGCAAGTCAGGAGGGGCATTAGGATGTGAGCAACACAATGATTAAATAAAACATTCAGAAACTGGAGTCTCCGGTACGCGGGGACATTCACTCTCTTCTGAACAGTCAGATCTTGAGCCCTTCAAAATAAGAGAAACCAAAACAAACAAACTAGAATCCATTTTGAAAACGTAGTCTCCAAATATCTATTTTCTCATTGCGTTGGTCAGGTCAAATTTTTAAAAAATGCTGAAAATTTTTAGATATGACTCACCGACACTTCATCGTCAAATTGATGGTCTCAAGGTAAAGACAGAATGGATACATAATTCCGAAGGTTGACCCAACTCTACCCAAAGACAGTACAAATGAGAAGAGGGTGAAAAGTCCGCGGGAAAAACCATTTCGATTGGAGGGTGGGAGGAGAGAGAACCAATACTGGATTCGTTGAGGATTTCGAATGCTATTGAGAAACATGGAGGACACACGGATACAAAGGAAGATTGTGAGGATTTTGAGTAGCTTGAAATCTTTCGTTTTTAAAATCCCACGTTCTGCATGAAAAAAATTTAAATTTTTCAGTCGTCCCATGATGAGAGATTGTGTGTGTGTGTGTGTAAAGGCGGCAAATTCTTAAAAAATAAAACTGACCTTCCAATTGATTTCGAAAATGACCGAGTTGGTTAAGAAGTAGTGGGAGTTCGACTCGACGGATGGATACATTTAAATGGACAAGAAAATTGAAGCCAGAAAGACAGAAGTTGAGAAGCATTGCCAAAAATCCTTTAATGGCAACAGTTCGAAAGGCCAAAGATTTTTTTGGTATTGTACTATTTGTACTACTGATGACCACGGAAGTTGGACTGAGTGGGAGGAGATCAGTGAAAAATGTGAGGACTCTGAAAAGGCAGTAAGCAAATTGGAAGGCTGTCAAGCTGAAGAAGAGAATAGTCCAAATGTACAAATTTCCACGACTTTGTCCTACAAATTTTCCTCTGGAGAAACTAAATTTATATGGGAGGGCACGGAGGGCAGCAAAAAATGAGAGGATTTTTACTGTCCGCGGAATTGTTTTGACCAAAGACATTTTTTCAGAGATTCGTATTGAGAATTTAAGTGTCTTTCGAAATATTCGCAGGAAAGTTTAAAACATTACATATTTATTGGAACAGCAAAAAAATCTTTTGTAAGTAACGTAGTTAACGTAAAAATTTATTTTATTTCTCTTCCAGTTAATTTAGTACTACAGCTATCGAGTCAATAATATTCACCTGCTTATAATTTTGTCCATTATACTTGTTTACTTCCGGGAAAAAGCAAATGTTGATCAATGACGGGACGGATATTTCACTATGTGACTCATGGAGAGAAGAAGTAAGTGCTGTTGCAAAATAATTTAATTACATATTGAGAAACGTTCATAATTTTTCTCTCAGACTCTCATTCATAATATTTTTCTGGAGCTTTAATAGCAGCATTATTTTCGATTACGTTCTCCCTATTTCGACGCCTTCTTTTTCCTGTCAACCAATCGGATTTCCCAGAGACTTGGATCACTTGGATAATCAATAAAGAATTATTTCCTAAAACCTCCGACGGATTTCACAAGAAATTCTAGACTGGAATCCAATCGAATTTCAAAGTCACATGATGAAAAATGTTTTTCTTTTCAGAATGAACCATTTTTGATTATGAACAATCAAAACAGACAATAAGACAATTATCTTAATGACATGTTTACATGTACCAACGTAAAAACAGTCAAATTATACACTTGACTTAAATATTAGGGATCAGTAACGGCTATGTGTGTGTGTGGTATTCACAACCTTCTCTCTCTCTCTCAATTTAGGTAATCAAATTGGATGCCGACTATGCAGATAATTTGCGCCTTTATGGTTTACGTGAAGCCTTTCTCTCTGTGGAGTAGGCGAATGAGTAATAAAACAACAACAAATAAAAAATTATTTTGAATTTTCCTGAAGGATTATCCCTCAATAATTTTTTATTTACTTGCAACTAATCCGATAATGTCGTTACATATCTTCATTGTCACAGTAAAACTTTTACTACTCATCAAATAGTATTTGACAAATACTGTCCATTCATGGTCTTCACTCCATGGTTCTTCTTAATTGACCTCCCTTCCCACGGCCGCCCACAAGGAATTTATTTGACCTCCCGAAAATTTTTTATAATTTCCCCCGACTCCCCTCCTCAGAAGTTCGTTAAAAAATTTTTGTGAAAGGTCACTGTCACTCTACACAGCTTTACACAATCACAGCTGCAGACTATATAAAACCCAAATATTCAAATGAATCCCATTTTCCACCTAACCTATGCTTTCACTCTGACTTTCACTCTCAACACACGTTCCACTCTCAGGGCCTCCACGAGGAGAAAGTGAAAGTTATAAAAAAAATTTGTTTAGAAGGACACAGAGATTACAAATCCTTTTCTTCCAACTTCTTCACTTTACAATACTTCTCTGTGGCAATTTTTTATGGTCCATATAACTCTCTTGAAGTCTCTCAACTGAGAGGGAATCTACCATGAAAATTTGGGTCACCCTACATTCAAGAAAAACATTCCAAAGCCTCGATCGGAGTCGAGTCTTTTCTAGAACCCCTTCACAGCTTTGTGGACCAGTCCAACATTTCCCGGTAAAAATCAAATGTTAACTGCCAGTGGCAGAAACTGCCTATGTTAAAACGGGTCACGTGGCACAAGCTGGTTTTGTAGTCGCAAACTTTCTGCCACATTTCTTCCAACCAATTTCTGCCACATTTTGCATTAATTACCAACTTATACGTTGTGTGTGTGTGAAGATTAATTCTTTTATTCACACTCCTAACCCACTTTCACTTTTTCCCTTGCACAATATTTCCTTCAAAAATTCCTTCTCTCTTCTGCTCTTTCACTTTTTCAATGTGTGACGAACTTTCTCCTCCTCCTACGCCCTACCTCTTTCCTTGTTCTTTCCCCTTGTCTTTCTCTCTCTCTCTCTCTCTCAATTCGCATGCTCCACTTTCACTTTCACTCTCTCTCCATCATTCCTTTCTACATGCCTTAATAGCAGTTCAAAGTTTACACTGTCCCACTGACCATCTCTTTTTAATGAACCGTTTTAATCCAATTTCTAAAAAAATTCTACCCTATTTTTATTTTACACACACGTCTTTTTTAAAAATCCTTTTACCTTCTTTTTAATTAATAGACTTTTTCGAAAAACTCCTGCCCATCAATAATCAAAAGACGACTTAATTCCAAAAGTATCCCTTCTTTTTTTTCTTCAGTTTTCACCAAATTGTGATTGTGATTTCGAGTTCCCGGAAATTTTTTCTGTCAAAAAATGGACGGACCCGACAAACCCCCGGCTGTAGAGGAGCACCGAGTGGGTCTTCAAAACTTTATCCGTCTCTCTCTCCTTCTAGACCGTGGTAGTGAAATCTTACGTCAAATCTTCCGATCCCGTTACCTCCTCCTTACAAATCGTCCCTGGAAGGATACTCCACGTTGTGGTAAACGTTTCCTCTCAAAATTCCGTGACATCCTCGAAAAACTCCGATTCTGTCAAATCCAACGTCAAATGGTGTCTTCAGGTGATGTGAATACATGGGATCTTACAACAATCGCTTCCCTCCTCCTAGTGACAAATGACTGTACTACACAAATGAAGATGGAAAATCTGAATATTAAAATCCTGAACAGAGTAGGGAAAACTTACACACATTTACCAAGTCCTTACTTGACTGAAGAGAAATTTAATTGCCTATGGACTGCCGCTGGGACTGCCATCTTTTGTTTAGGCGGGAGTGCAGAAAATTTTGAACAAATCCTCAACGGGACAAGTGGACTTGAGTTCAAATCTGGTGACAAAAGAACATGTGCCACTTGTATTGAGTTACTTGGCCGTGCAAATCGTCGCCTATGGATCTCATCCACTTCCCTCCTAGCCAATACGGATACAAAACGAGAGGCGGGAAATTCAAATGATGAAAATCCAAAATTTACAAAAGTCGTGAAGGAATTATCAGAAATCCGTGGGATGCTTGGGAAACTAAGACGACAAAAACAAAAAAGGAGACAATGGAGAAAGGTCGCAGCGGTCAAAATGGCCGCCATGAAATTTCGTTCTAGAATAAAAAGTCCGGAAAGAGATGGAGAAGAAGAATTTATGGAAAATAATAATCCCGCCAATTATTTACAAGTCCCGCCAATGATGCGGAATGGGATTTGGAATGAAAAGATGGCGACCATTTTTATCAAACCAAATAGCCTGAATGGCGGGAGAAAAGTAGGAGAGAATGGGAGTTCAAAAATGGTCGCTAATGTACAATCAACTTTTGCAAATCAAAGGTCGTCGACAATGACGACGACAACAACAAATGGTCGCTCTTTTGCAAAATTGACGAGGAAAGTTCAACATGTGAATGAGTTGAGGGGTGTGGCCAAAATGGGAGCGGGAAATATGAAAATTAGTCCTGGAGATTTGGAATTGATGAGAGAATCCAATGCTAGATGTAGTAGTAGATGGCAGAAAATGGCCGCAAATGTTGTCGCGATTGAGCACGTGACTGGAGGGACAGTTGGGAAATTAGAGAAAGGTCAGTTGGCTACTGTGACTCTGGCGGCAATGGTTAAAAGAGAAGAGATTAGAAATATAGACTCAATGCCACAAGTTGAAAGTGAACCTTCGGCTGTGGTGCCTAGTGACAATATAATGCGTGCGTGTCGACTAGCAAACGAACTAGAACCACATTTGAAAGCAAAAAAGATTGCAAAAATGATGAAGGAACACAGTGAAGCTAAGAGGATTAGCAAAATGGCAGAGGAAAGTGCAAAGTATAATAATAACAATTATAGTGACAAAATGAATATGGATAAAAAAAATATTGTGAGGAATGACCCAGTAAGCAGAATAGTTGCAGCTCCTAACGTATACGCCAAAGCAAAGTTGACGTCTTTGGCACTCGTGGCCCCAACAATCCTCTCAAATTCCATTATACTAAAACAGGCGACAGTGACTGAGGCGGATTTACAAGAAATTTTGGATGCGGAGAAAACGACGGAGCATAAGAAAAAACGACATTCGAAATAATTTTATGCGCGAAAATATTTAATTATGAATTTCATAATAATTGTGATCGTATCATTTTGGAGGGAAAAGAAATAATTTAAATATGCCAAATAAAAATTTAACAGTGTGAAAGGAATGAAAGGATTCCGTTCAATGGAAATGTAAAATTGTGAGAGCTCCAAAAAAAGTGTGTGTGTATGTGGAAGGAGAAAGACACTCAAAAAGTGAGTAAATTGCAAATAAGATTAGCTTTGTTTTACTTACAAAAAATAGATGTGAAAATATAAACAAGGATGAATGGAATTGTAATAAAGTGTGAGCAACTAAATGTGTGCAAAATTTTGGCTATTTATTTATCTACAGCTGTACAGCATCTGTGGTCATTAAAAGATTGGGTAAAAAATAATTTGGACGGCATCTCTTTTGTCCTGCCCTGTAAGCCAGACGTGTGTATTAAATTTTGTTTCAGCCTTGAGCATTGTTGAGTCTGGCCTTCGTGTCCTTCTCATGCCCAATGGGGATTCCCCATACATTGAATTGGCAGTGCCAATTTGGCATGTATGATATTTTGAAGGCTGTGAAGTCCAGCAGAGTATTTTCATCTTCATAATTTGTACTGTGTCATTCTCAGTGGAAATTCTACTGTAGAACAAGAGCTACTCCTAGAATCCTCCTCCCATTTTGTCTGCACGTTTCGTTCAGAAATTCTGAGTCAGAATACGAAATAGAATGGAAAAATACAAATTGACATATTTTAATGGTCGAGGACTTGCTGAACCAATCCGCCTCCTATTTGCTCTCGCCCGGGTCCCTTACGAAGATTTTCGGATTTCGTACACAGAGGGAAGTGGGGAAGATCATTTCACACCTGAACTCTGGGCAAGTAAGCTAATATTTTGACATGAACGATCCACAAATGTGCATTGCACAGTTTTTAGAATTTTGCGAGTTACGTAAATTCGAAAAAATTAAGTATACTTAAAAATTATAGAGTTACCATTTGGTCAAGTACCTCTACTCGAGTGTGATGACTTGATCCTAAGTCAGTCAGCTGCTATTGGAAGGTATTTAGCAACTAAATTCAATCTCCATGGCAAGGATGACTTGGAAGCAGCACGGGTGGACGAGATAATTGATGCAGTCAAAGATTTTTGGCAAAGTTCCGTCACAATCAATTTTCATCATTTATTTTGCGTACAGAAACTAATGAATCATTGGTAATGATCTTGAATGATGTACAACAGCTTTCCGACCATTATGGTTCGCAAAGGATGAGGAAGAGAAGGAAGACGCAAGGAAAAACATTGTTGGAGTGTCCACACCAAAATACATGGGAAAATTCAATGACATTCTAAAGGAAAATGGAACAGGATTTCTTGTGGGGGATGGCGTGAGTTTGGCTGACCTCTTTGTATTCAATACTGTGAACGCTTTGGATGATATGATGAAAGTGGATTTTGACAAGGATTACCCTGAAGTGAAAGCCTCCTTTATGAAAGTAGGAGAAATCCCACAAATCAAAGAGTGGGTCGGAAGTAGACCGGTCACTCGATACTGAACGATACCCATTCTTTCAATTCTTTTCTCAAAACTTTTTTGAAAATTTCTACTAAGAATTTCTCATGGGAGAAAGTAGAAAGTGTTGAATTTTTGATGACGGGTTTTTGAAAAATTTTATCCTCACACAAAATACCTAAGCTTGGCTCAAAAAATGACATTTTATTACAAGAACAGTATAAAATAAATGTAGTTTTTTCTATCAAAGAGCAAAAAAGTTCTTGATGTACACTGAAGCGGGAAAATACAAATTAATGTACAAAATTTTGAATAAAAACAATTTTATACCAGCAAAATTGTATAGCTTAATTTTTTTAAAATTTCCCTTAAACATTTTGTGGTAAACTTTTCCAGGCACGTCCCTTTTGAATGCTAAATAATTTAGCATTCAATAATTATTATTGGTTTAAGGTTTGGGTTTGAAGGGCTTCTTCAAAAGGGGTAACTAAGTCACATGTCATGACATGGATAAAATAGGATTTTCGTCATTCAATAAATTATGTTAGAATTGTGTCCAATAGATTTCTGGTGCTTTTACTGTTGACCAGGCTCCGTACATTCTTTTTGGCAAAATCTGGGATATCCGGGCAAAACTTGAATGGGAAAAGATATATTCATTAATATCTGATGGGAGTTTTTATACTGCCATTCAACTTTTTTTTTGCTCTTACTTTCTCAAATGATTCGATCATGGCGTCCAGTTCAGCCATGATGAAGCATCTCAGTCCAGCACGATAAATTTCACAGTCCGCTTCCCCCTCTTTGAACATGAGTACTTGTCACATTAAATAGCATTCAATTATTTTGCCAGGAAACCATGATAAAGATTTAAATATGTCACGTGGTTAATTGAACAATCAATCCTTGACGATAAGGATTATGGAGAAGAGACTCACATTCATCCTCACACATTTTCCAAATGTCCCAGACAACATCCAAAAATCTTCTTGGTACAGTTTTTGTAATGAAATCGATTGCCTTGTCCACATCCAAACTCCCATCCTTCAGATTCAGCTTCGGATAACAGACAAAATCATTATCACAGTTAATTCCATACTTGTAGTTGTGACATGAAACATTTTCTTTAAAAAAAGTATTGCATTATTTTCTATCATAAAAATCAAGTCACAGTCACGTGTGAATGAGGTGTGGTAGCAATATAATAGTACTCACTATGTCCAACTTGTAGCCCAAACATTTTGTGAAACACTTTTCCGTTGGATTAAGCATACCGAAGAAGATTAGAAAAAAATTTTGAAATTAAGTTGTGGGAGTGTAGATTGATGAAAGTGGGGAAGGGTGTGGTGTGTGTGAGGGAGGGAGGAGGTCTCCATGAGAAGGGAAATTGCGACTCAAGTGCAGTCAACTTGGGTGGTCCTTCAATGGAAAAGAGGAAGATTGTAGGCTAGGCTCAACTGACACGTCTTTATTTTCTACAAGTTTTTTCTACTGAGGGACCACCCAAGATGGCTGTACTTTGACTCGGGACGTCCTTTCCCGATGGGGACCTCCCAGGATGTGCCTCCCACACCCCCACAATAGAACAGTGGAACTGTGTACAGTAAAATTCGAAAATAAAGTACAGGTAAAAATTCTCGCATATTCTTGGCTCGACTATTGTTGGCTGCCCTGATGTGAACTTCCTTGACACAAGCCGTTGCTTTTGGGAGAATGAGGTCCGCCAAATTTTTACCAAATTGCATACATGACAGTTCTGCAGAATCCACCCCAGGTACACCTTTCTCTGTCCCAGTCTCCACCTTTTCCATGTTTTCCACAGTCAAAAATCATGTCAATTTATTTGTAAAGGGGGAAAACGTTCTTGTTTACGAAATCTTTTCTAAAAATTGGTTGTAAATTTTATTTTTTAGAAAAGTAAGTAAAAGAATCAAGTTTTGACTACTCACTTTAGCAGCGTGCACAAATGTCCAAAAGAGCCAACAAATACAAAGGGAAATGGTGAATTTTTCTACACACATTTCCTCGTTAAAATAATTTCTACTTGAGTCCTAGACTTCAAGAACTTCAAAATTAAGTTATCCAATTTCTGATGCAATTATCACATGGCACAGTGGGCCACAATGAGCCAAAATATAATAATATTTAACATTTTTTAATACTCTTTGCCCAAAACCTACTTGTCCATAAATGGAATGAATTTTGTGTGTCGATTTGACCTCGAGTCTGTACCTCTGTCCAAATGTGACTTTCACATTTTGTGAAATGTAGGCAGAGTCTTTATTCTTGAATTAAAATACAAACTGACACATCATTGGAGAAAGACAGTTCATTGGACGTGGAAGCTTTTTATATTCTATATAAATATATATTTTAAGTTGCGTACAAGTAGTTGTATATAATTTTAGAAATAATTGGCACGTTGAGCCGGAACAAACCGGGACTCTGTATTTTTTAAAAGGAATTTTTAAAAATGAGAGGAAGAGGGTGGACACGGATATTCGACGGATATGAAAAAAGTAA